>CATIWF010011758.1:0-27944 GCA_949630135.1 Balakata baccata | reverse complement strand
AATCCAAGATTGGATTGTTGTGGTTTGCTACAACCCAACAAGGTGAGAAGTTGAAGAAAAATCAAGAAATTATAAAGGTATAAATTCTAAATTTTCTTTGGTTAAATTAGTTTTAATTGGCACATGTATAATCCTTTGATTCGAGTTTTGAAAATTTTTATTTTCCGCTGCGTTATATGTATGTGATACATGATCAAAACCCAACAGCATATAGGTACACATCTCTATTAGGAGCTTGACAAAAATCCAACTAAAAAGCTATCTACTCTTGTCGATCTTCTCCCTCTTGTCCCTCTTGTCCTTGTTTTCCTATTACAATTGTATCCATGTATCAAATACTATGTCTATGGTAACATAGCAAAAACGTAAATCTAACCCATGCTCTCCAAACTATGGTTATTATGCATGTTTTTAACTCAATCTCATGGTATCATACTCCCAATAACGTCAAAGAACATAAATATACATAAAACCCCAACACCCTTCTTCTTCCATAACCCATCTTCCATGGCTCATCACCAAAACATAACAATCTCTTCATATAACTTTATAATAATGGAAAAGAGATAGATTTCTTGTGTTTTCTCACCTCTTGATGGCTGAAAACACTCTTGATCATGCAAAGGAATTGTGCTCTCCTTTGCACTAACTTTCTCTATCCTCCAAATCTTCACCTATATTGATAATTCCTTCAAATCTTGCTTGATTTTTGTTTCTTTCTTAGTTTTGGTGTTTAATCACTCAAAAATCCATGAAGAATCACTCTCTTAGGGCTCTTGGGTGTGTATGATCTATTCTTAGGGTTTGAGAGTTGGAAAGGTGTTTATACCAGACATTTCACGATTATGAACAAAACATTCACGGCCATGAACAAAACTTTCATGGCTATGAATATCTACAGTAAAAATAGTCAATGCTTATCTTTGACCACGATGTTCATGGCCATGAACACTTTGTTCACAGGCATGAATCATACTTTTTTCTATTTTTTTCGTTTCTTTTATCCCTCTTTTCAAACCAAAGCTAAAATTGACCAATATACTCCACATACACCTCAAATACACCTCTCATATATTCACTTTAAGTCACATATTCATGCATAAACCCTAGTTAATGGTTGTTACATCATGCCTAGCCTAAAAATTCATGGCCATAAAGACACTATTAATAACAATAGTGACCTATATTTAAATGATATTTTGGTGGGTTCGAAATATGCCAAACATGCTTAAATATTAAAGTATGATATAAAAATATATGAAAACATATTGATAAGCATAAATGTGACATGTGAACATGCATATAATATATGGAAACATGATGGGTATATGTTAAAGAATGAGATTAAAACAATAGATACTTTGATATAAATGTTCATTTCTCTACCTGAGAGCTACTTTAGGGTAAATGATGCATTATGAAGGGGATAAGCGATACATATCGATGAGATGTATGAGTGAGGATCAGGTTGACTAGCCTTAGTATGGGTGCTCCTGTTCCTAGTACTCATACTCATTATACTCAATCAAGTTAGCTGAGCTCAGGTTTGAACACTTGACTTAAGGAAGCTCAAATGAGCATATATGTTATAGTGGATGAATAGGATAACTAGCCCTAGTCTGAGTGCATGCACCTACTTCATACCTTGTATACAGAGTGAGTAAGATGTCTAGCTCTGGACTGAATGCCCCTACTTCACACCCTGTATCCGGCCACTCGGGAAATGAGGCTTGGGCTATATGTCGAAGTTGATTATTGAAAAAAAAAGAGAATGTGACAAATAGAGTTAATAAATAAGAGATATTAATGAAATGAATAATGGTAAAGATATAAAGGCATGTAATATGAGCTGTTATAATATGAACCCGAAATGAGTATAAATACGACATAGAAAATAATGATTTTTAACCAGATATAAGAAACACATATTGTGACATTCTATCTATATAATGATATTGTTCCTATTATATGGTGACATAATAAGCATATTCCTGTTATATAGATAGGGCATCATAGAAATTGAATCGAGTGATCCATTAAGAAATGCCTTACTAGACATAAATCATTAAAAAATGCATCTTCTCCTACAGAAGACCGCCCGCCTTTTAAAATCAACTCATCATCCTCTTCCTCAGTCAAGGATAATTGGGCTATAGACATTTCCATGGAGCAACAACCAAAGATAACAAGGACAATGATAAAACAAGGATGGAAGAAAGACAAAGACAAAACTCTCAATTCATGTGAGAAAAGACAAAGCTTTCAATAAAAATGAGAAAAATTTAAAGCATTAAGATAAAATTTATTTTTTATTATTATTATTATTATTATTATTAAAAGGGGGAAGAAAGATACATGCATGTGAGAGTAAGGGGGGAAGGATGTTTGAGGAGTAAATAATGTTAAGCCCACATCAAAATGTTAGATTTCCTTCCTGGAATGGGATAACCCAATCCTTGATTTGTCATGATGTGGGGTTTTGATTTCTTTATAGTTTTTTTTATAGAAGAAACTTTCCTTTCTCCTCTTTTGCTATTATTGCTTGACGTGGAAGGATGAGATTCCTAACTTCTCTTTGATTATTATTATTATTATAGAGGTAGAGTTAGAGAAACGATAGAAATAATGGTTGATATGACATTTTCTATATTAACTCACAAATTGATTATGGATGTCCTAAACCTTTGTCTCTTTATTTGATCTATACATTCTATTTTAAAAAATTATTTTATAAAAGTAGTTTTTAATAGATTTTTTATTTCTTAAATTTAGAGTAAAAAATAAGTTTAAGTCTCTTTACATAAAGAAGTAAATTTTATTTTATATTCTAATTATAATTAATACAAATCTATTTTCTATATATATTCTATTTCTCTTTTAATGTATTTGTCTAAAAATAATTTTCTCTTTCTTCGTAATAAAAGTTTTTACTTTTTTTTAATAAATTTTAATTTGTTGGAGATAAATTAAAATGAAGAGTAAAAATATAATTAAAAATCTATTAGAATTATAAAAAAAAAATTTACTACCTATATTTAAAAATAATCCAAAATACTCTGTATTTTATCAAAAATACTTTTTAAAATAAAGTGCACAATGAAGATGCTCTTATGTATATAATAGCTCCAAAGATTAAAATCACATAAAACCACTTCCATAATCACATTCACTTACAAGCTTTGGGATACTTGATCAAGTAAATAATTTATTTTGTTACACTATATTTTCTTTATTTAAATTCCAACTTGAAAGTATAAAATTAATTTTTTTTTTCAATATATTAAGTGTTCGTTTGATTCAGTTTTATTTTCAGTTTTTTTGGCAATCTAACAAACAAAAAGTTGAATTAGGTGTTTAGTTAATTTAACTTTTAGCAATTCAATAAATAAAAAATGCGGATGTTTGGTAAAATAAAAGTAAATCTCAGCTGTTGAAATTAAAATTTCTACTTAAAAACTTACTATTTATAAAAAGTTAAAAATGTTAAAATTCTTAACTTTGTTTACCAAAAGTTAGATTCTAGATATAATAGAAATTTTTTTTTAATTTATAATTATAACAATTTATGATAATTTTTCATTGATTAAAAAAATATTTTTTTGTCATGATTTTATGTTTAATTTAGCGTTTTTAATATTATTATATGATATACATTGTAAACAAATAAATTTTAAATAAACAAATAAAAATTATATATATATATATATATATTTATTGTAGTATAAGTATTTCATAAATTATAATTAATTTTCAACTACTATGTCCAAAAATTTTAAAGTCAATTATGAATTGTTAACTATTACAATTGGCTGTTGATAGTTGACCGCTGGCATCTGTTAATATATATATAAAAGCCTGAATGGGGCACTGTAGCTACTACAGTGCCCTGACTTTTTTGCCCCTCACAGCACCAAAATATTGACGTTTGGATTAGTAGGAGGAGCTTTTTTTCCTCTCACAAAAAACAATGTTGTTTGCTCTTCAAAAAAGTCAGGGCACTATAGCTACTACAGTGCCCTAACTTTTTTGCCCCTCACAGCACCAAAATATTGATGTTTGGATTAGTAGGAGGAGCTTTTTTTCCTCTCACAAAAACGATGCTGTTTGCTCTTTGATTCAACAATTAAAACTGTGTGAGAAAGGGCATGCTCTCCCTTTCTGGAACGACGCCTTTTCCTTTTCTTTTCTCATTTTCTTCTGACAGCCGGCCCTAGATATCTCTGAAAGCTTTTTCTTACCCTACATTAAAAATATATTGGTTCCATTTCAGCTACTCCAGCCAACACACCTCCAAACATCGTTGTTCTTTTTTTTTTTTGGATAAAAATATCACTTCAAAACGACCTGTTTAAACCATCCTATGCCTTACTGAACAAAAGCCCACAAAACCAACAAGAAACCGACGATAAAAAAAAAAAAAGAACAGCATATCGGCAGCAACCAGGAGTGAAAAAGATGACATCAAGAACTGATACTTATAAGAAGATGAAGAATGAAACTGGAGATGACAAGAGTCAAGATTCCAAGTAGTTGGGCCGAGTTAGGAGTATGAATTTGGAGTTTATCGCGAAAATGTGGAGGCATTGTTGGTGGCGGCGATGGTGACAGATTTTGGAGGTATGTGGCCAAGAAGAGGACAATCACAATCAACCATTGGAGAAACTAGATGAAACATGGGATAGAGAGGAACAAAAGACTTCAAAACTAATTAAAAAGAGAAGATAGATGAGAAAGGTAAGAAAAAAAGAAAGAGAAAAATGGCAGCAATGAGAGGGACACGTGGAAAAGAAGATTGAGTTAAATATACATGCAAGCACACAGTGGAAAGCTCATATTTTTGTAGGCTTAATCTCATATACAATCATTTAATTTTGATATTATTACAGTAAAATTATATAATTTTTAATTTTGTAAAAGTTATTTAACTATAATTTAGTTTTAATAAAGTAATTTTCAATAATTTTTAGTAGTTAATAATTAAAAAAATTTTACTAGCATTCTAGTTGGCATATAAAACACGTTATTGTACATATCAAATATTTAATATATATATTATTGAATACCCAATTGGATAATTAATTGGACTTTCACCCAATTAATATATGAAATTTGCATTTATATTATGATTGGAGTCATTCCATAATTATTAACTAATATTAAATATTGTAGAACTGCACAAATAGTTATATATTTTATAAAATAAAATCGCAATAAAAATAATAATAAAAAAAAGTAAAAAAAAATAATAAAAATTGATCATCTGCAAATAACAAAGTAAAGCTCACAAAATATCGGACGCAATATGATGGTAACGTACTAGTTAACTATTAATAGTGGACCGTTTTATGCCTCATGGTAGTGGGTTTTGCTCTTTGAGAAGCAGTTGGCTTCGTTGTGCGTTTGTCTACACACCATTCAACTTTTGAAGCTAGCAGACTCATCTATCCTTTATTGATATTATCAACGGATGAGTTGATGCAGCAAACTCGGTTTACCACGTCAATTTATATATATATAAATTTACTGATTATTATATTTATATTAATATAAAAAAATAATTAAAATTATATTTATATTAATGCATATCACTATTTATCATATTAGTCTATATATAATAACATGTAAAATTAAATATACTTAAAAATTTTTCTAATTTACCATTGAAACAATGATATGCATTGCCAAATAAATTAATATTGTTATTATTTGGTTATGCATTAAAATATCTCTAAAAAATGCGTGAATTTAATATATATATATATAAAAAGCTTAATATTTCATTTAAAAAAATAAATTGAAAATTATTTTTATTATATTTTAAGTGCTCAAACAAGACAAACAGCCCAATTGGTCCATACGTCGGCATATGAATTGGACAGATGGCTGATCTCAGAGTAGTGTAGCTCTCAGGTTCTACTTTCTACTCTTCTGCCCTTTATATATATCTACCATCATTTTCATAGTCACTTGTCCAATACTAATAGTATAATATAACCTAAGTTCTCTTTAAATTTCTTCTTCGTATTTGGCAAGTTCAGCTCAAAATTGACATCTTTGGTTAAAGGCATCTTTCTCATATTGAGATAGATGTTGCAGCAATTTTTTTTTTTTTTTTTTAATTTGAGAGATTTTCTCATTTAAAAGAAAATGAAGTTTTTAAGTTTTTTGCTTAAAATTTTTCTTCCTCTATCCAATTTTATCTGTTGACTGCAAAGAGAGTTTGTGTGTGTGTTTTATCACGATCATCGGATGCACGTGGAAGCCCAGAAGGTGAAATTCTTCTTCAACTTCTTGCGTATAATTTTTTTTAATTATAATCAGTAAATGGATTAAACTAAAATATATAATTTTTAATGATATAATGTTTAATAATTCATTTGTGTATCTGATTATTATATAATAATTTCGTATTTGTGTTGATACCAACCTTCAATCTTTGTTAGTTTTTTCTGCTTCTCTCTGCAAAACCGTCTTTGTTTCTTTCTTCTGTTCCTGTAAGCATTTTGCTCTTTCCCTCTCTGAATCTGCACTGATATTTGTTATATATGCAATTGCTTTTGGACTGCATGTGTTTTTTTTTTTTCTTCTATGGGGGATGAATCTTTATACTTGTTTGTTTTCCTTTGATTAGTGTTGGAATGGGAATGGATTTAAACACTGGGCATGTTTTATATTGCTGTGAAATTCATCTTCTTAATAAAAAATATATCTGATGTTTCAGGTTTTATGCATTTTTTTTTCTATTGGTATCGATCTTATTGATCTTGATGGTCTTCATCAGTTAGTTGAAATGCTATTACATTCCCAATTTAGAGTCATTGTACAGTGATTTCTTTGCTGCTTATCTGTGGAGAATTGATAATTTTTGCTTCATGATTCTCTAATTCAGGTCATGAACATTGTAAGGCTAGGTGATTTAAATTCTTGATGTTCCTTTGATTTTAATGCCCTTGAACCTTAATACTTGGTGGTTGTTTGAAGTATCTACCACTTTTTTTTTAACCAAAAAAAGAAAAATTTAGTTCGTTATTTTGTTGGCTCTTTTGACCATAAATCTGATTGCCGTGTTGCATTTTTCTGAGGTGCTAATGACTAAGTTGCTAATCTTGTGATTGTTCTGAGGTGCTAATGGCTAGGTCGCTAAACTTGTATTGAAAGGATGGCTCTTTCTGGGATTCGTAAAGAGAGAGAGTTGAGGATTCATGAGAGTTTGGATGAGCTAGGCACTGATTTGGCAGACTATATTGCAGAACTATCTGAGGCATCTGTGAAGGAGAGGGGTGTCTTTGCCATTGCCTTAACTGGTGGTTCTCTCATTGGCTTAATGGGGTGTCAATCACTTCTTTTTTCTTTTTCTTGTTTTCAAATTTTTGTGATTTTTGTTTAAAATTTTGGTGGAGAACAGGAAACTTTGTGAAGCTCCTTATAACAAGACTGTAGACTGGGCTAAATGGTACATATTTTGGGCGGACGAACGTGTGGTGGCAAAAAGTCATGCTGACAGCAATTATAAGCTAGCAAAGGATGGTATTTTATCCAAGGTTTGTGTTTATTTAATTTTCTTTTCTTATTTTTCTTTTATGCTCTATTTTTTTTTCTTCTTCCCATCTTTATATAGACACTGCACAAAAAGATATTAATTAATAAGCAAAGAAAACAAGGATCCAATTAACATTGGTTTCGAGCATTTTGTTTCCTTTTCATTGTTGCCCTAAGAACCTGTGGTTCTTCTGTTTTCCTGTTAAATAAGCTGATGCACTAGGTTCAACTTCACTTCATTATCATTGCAAGCCTACCTTTCAAAAATGGTCTCGATCCCATTTAGTTTAAAAATTTTTCCTCTTTCAAGCACTTAATTATTATTCATAATTGGTGCCAATTTGCTTTGTTGACCGTTTGATATGCTTGTTTCTTCAATCTTTGTAATTAACCAACTATGCAATTTTAATAGTGTAACTTGCATCTAATAAAGCTGATTATAAGGTTCAGGTTCTTATAACGTAAAGTTGCATCATAGCGTGCATAATTTGGAAATTGACGTTTATTATTTAGAATGTACATTTGCCTATGGAAGTTTTCTTTCTGAAATATTTTAGTATGCTGAAGCTTGCTGATATCCTTGTTTAGGTTTTAACTTCGTTAGCATCAGTTTTTTTTCCCCTTGAGTTCAATGAATATGCAACAGAAAAAAGTGTATTTAGGATTTGCTTCTGTAGTAGAATAGACCGTTTGCCCACAATTTTCTTGTTGCTTCTTTTGACCACGTATTGCAGTTGTATAAACTCAGTGAAGTAACTAGATACATGAAATATTCCTTACTTTTATTAGAGTTGTTATTCTGGAATTATTATTTTTGTCTAACTTTTTATGTTTTTCTTTTCTCTTTTTCTATAATTGCTTATTTTTAAACACTTCCGTTCAACTACTCTCAATTGGAACTGCTTTAAATGTAAACTATTCAGAAGTGGATGAAGATCTTGAATTATTTTCACCTTTTACACTTTGTACAACTATATTAATAAAACAAAAAATATCATAAAAAGAAAAAAAAATGGAATAGAAAAGTGTCCATTGTCTAATGTCCCCCTTTTCTCTTTCATACATTGTCTAATGGACACTACAGAAGTCTTCTAAACATTTGGTACATCACATCCATGCAATCATCATTTGTCAGTTCCTGAACTCATTTGTCGTTCAGCCTTTCTCATATATACTATTGCTTTCAACTTGAATAATTTACTGTGAATGGGTTTGTTACATAGATTCAGCATCTAAACTTAAGTAGCGTTTTTCATCCTTTTTGCAATAGATGATGTCTTTTACTCAGTGGGATGATATGGTTGAAACACGAGAGTTTAGGAGAAAAGTGTCAAGTCAGGGAAGAAATTTTAACTGTGGAATACTTGGAGGAAATGTTTGCATAATGTCTCAATCTTGAATCTCAGTCTTCTGATGAAGAAGACCAATTATTCTGCAAAGCCTTATGATTACTGTTTTGAATTTTTCCATTTCTTCCTTTTTGTAATTATATTCCACTTCACCATGCTATTTCTTGGAATTTGCTAGTTTAATTTCAACTACAACATGTACTCATTTTTCTATAGTTGTATTTGGTATTTGCTATAACTGGCTTCTTGAGTAAATTAATGTGTCTGAGAATGGAGATGGTTCACTAAATTTCCTTTAGAGTTCTGTGGTAAATAATGTGATGCATATTTCATTGAGGTATGTAGTTTTGCTTCACAATTTTGCAGTTATTAAATGGAAACAGAATTTAGAGTTCATGTGACTAGTTTGTTATCCGAAAAAATGTTTTGCTGCCTTTGGATATAGCACTGGATACCAAAGTGAATTAATAGGGATTTCCAATCTTGAAATGCTCTACTAGATGACATAAGGAGATTTAGCATCATTTTGTGCTGATGTGATACAAAACTTGTTACACTTGAGTAAATTATGTTTACAAGCTCAAGTCATTGTGCCAGTTAAGGTAGGAATAGCCTGTGATCATAGATGAGCGCAAGAGTTTAAACTCAGTAGAGTATGTCAACTTGGGACTTCAATCTTTTTTTATCTCAAGAAAATATGGTTAGGTTTCACAAATTTGCCACAACTTGTATATTCAGATTTCCAACCTATCTAATTCTTCATTATTTCAACTTGTAAAACTTGGAAAATTCTTGGCTTGATTAGGAGGGCACATTGTTTGTCAGTTTTGCTTTCCACTTCTAGTCTCCTTGGTGGCAAAGCTGGTTGGTAAAAAGCCTCAACTAGCATTAGGGTCTATTAGCCTTTAGTTAAAACAGTGTTTAAGAAAATATCATTTTTAATTAGTCAGCATATTAAAATTTTTGTTAAGGTATACTTAACATATTTTGGTCATAAAACTGCAAAACATCTAAAGGAGCTGCTTTTTGCAACATCTAACGTGGTACTTCCTTCGGGGGAAAAAAAGTGTCAACCTCAATGTCAAACATACAAATTTAACAACCTGATTGATATTGATTAAATTTGGTTTGCCGCATTGCACATATTGTTCTACATTATATTCTTCCTTGTTGCATAACTCCCATGTTTATTAGATTTGCCTCTCTTTTTAAGGAATTCCTGCATAAAGTTTTTGCTTTGTTGTAAGACTGTCCTTTTATGCAAATACAGCAATTTTCTAACTTCAGAGGAAATTAGAAGTAGGCCAAATTTGTGTAAATTGCACGAAATGGTGTTCAAAGTTATGTTTTTTATCTTTTTCATTTTTTGGTCCAGTACAACCAGGGGGAGGGGTAGTTAAACTCCTATGTGGGTAGGGGGACTTGAACCCAAGTCACTCCAAGAACTTTACAAGCTTTTACTACCCAGATGTCCGTGCGTGGGCTATTTCCTTTTGTCATCTATGAGATAAAGCAAGCAATAATTTAATGTCTGTTACCCTCAACATGTATTACTATTAAACTGCTATGGCATCTTGATTCAGCAATTGGTGAAATTATCGCAAAAACTACCACTCGACATATAAAAAGGAAAAAGAAGAGCTGGGGTTTGTATAGAATCCCCTGAAATTCAGAATATGGTATATTTTCAAACATTTAATTTACACTTCATCTGTAGGCTTCAAGCGGAACGGGCGATTCTGTTCAACTGTTTCTTATGCTTCTTTTATTTGCCTATTTAATGCCATTAATCTAAATTATTGTTATTATATGCATGATCGTAGCAGGTACCTATTGTACCCAGTCATGTGCATTCTATCAATGGTTCAGTATCAGCAGAGGTTGCTGCTAATGAGTACGAGTTTGTTATTCGACAATTGGTGAAAACTCGAACAATCAATGTGTCTGATATTAGTGACTGTCCCAAGTTTGATCTCATCCTTCTTGGGATGGGCCTTGATGGTCATGTTGCCTCACTGTTCCCTAACCATTTGGTGCTTGATGTCAACAATGAATGGGTAACTTTTATTACTGATTCCCCCAAGCCCCCACCTGAGAGGATCACATTCACTCTGCCTGTCATCAACTCAGCATCCAATGTGGCAATCGTTGTGACAGGTGTGGGCAAAGCAGAGGCTGTACACTTGGCAATTGACGACGTTGGACCTGACTGCCCATCACTCCCTGCTCGGATGATTCAGCCAACAAAAAGGAAGTTGGTCTGGTTTTTGGACAAGCCAGCTGCTTCAAACCTTGACAGTTCTCAATTTTCCGAGTAGGATCGGATCAAGTTTTTCATTGCAAATGTGTATGTTTGTATGTAGCAGAGGGATTCAGAGCACTCATGGATCCTTTTCTCTTCCATCAGTTACTACCTTTTTCGTTTCATTTTTCCTTTTTCTCCATTTCTCTTTGGGTTAAATTCTCCATTTTGGCTTTTTATCCTCTCTTCTCTGGAGGACTTGGAGAAGTTTGATTATCCTTTCTATACAAAGAATAAAATTTGGGCATTGATGTACAAGCTCCTTTTTTTTTTTTTATTGTTTTTGAAGGTTGGATAGTAATCTTATGGGAAGAGAACCCATAAGAGGGGGAAGAAAGGCCTTTTTTTTTTTTGGTCTTTAGTGAGATGAAGGTAATGTAGAATTCAGTAGGATTTCTCTGCAAAAAAAAATAAATAAATAACTTGATGGCAAATTTTCCTTAAGAACATACTTCACAGAAATTTATATGCAGTTCTGTCAGAATTCTGTTACATGACAGCGCAATATATGTCCAAGATAATACTACTCTCTTATTATGTCCTCTCAATAACGGTATATCCGCTAGTCCAGCAACAATTACCACATTTCTATTGGGACTTAATAATTAGAGGCATGTAAAAGATCTACTTGTTTAAAGAAATTTATAAAGATAAAGCAGAACTTGACATCAGATTCCATTGTAATCAAGATTAGCTCCTTTACCGAATTTCAATTATCAACAAGATGATGGTTGCAACTTACAACTATCTCCATTTTCTTTGAGAAAGTAACTTCACTTGAGCATGTGGGGTTGCATATTTTTGCAAAGTTAATAGTTAACAGGATTAATGTCTAATGCACATTTCTTTCTAGGTGGGCCATTCAAGACTCATGTTGTCCCTCATTCATTTCATGAATATCTATGTTTCAACTAACTATTATTTTTGTTAAGAGCTTATTTTCACTTTTGTGTGCGAAAACCATCGAATGCCACTAAAATAAAAGCCCTTCATGAATGAAGAAGATATAATATACTTCACTATCCAATGCAAACAAAGACCTTGGCCAATCATGAAAAATAAAAAATTCGTTCGATTCATTCAATTTTGAGCTTGAGATTGATCAGATGATTAAAATTCATAATCTGGGATTTAGGAAAATTTACACTTATGAAATAGAAAAAATAGGCCAATACTAGGACAATGAATCCATGAATTTGTAAATTGTATATGCTAGTGCAATACAAAATTGGTGTTCCACGTTGGTGCTACATACACTAAACCCAATGACATACTCAATTTATTTTATAGGGCAAAGAATTTACCTTGATAAATAATAGATAAAATGTTTTATTGGTAACAAAAATTGTGTGTGTATCAAATTGGTACTAATAATTTTGTTTTCAATTTTGAGTTTCTGTGAGGCAAGAAAGAGTGAGGGGTGCATCGGATTTATTCGACGCAACCATTCTAATGCTTAAGTTAATATCTTGAGAGATAAGAAAAAACTAAAAAGGAAGAATGTAAATGAAGGTTGAGAGTTATGGTTTTTCTTACCATATTTTGCATGTGTTGGTTTATATAGGTCTCGGTCACTGACCTCTTATTGACTGCTATGGTGGCCTTTTTCTATGTCTATCTATTATTAGAGGACATCCACTCATCGGACATTAGATGATAGTGTGCTCCTCTGGCATCTAAAAAAGACGCGCTGGCAGGGACTGTCGGGTTATCCGTGTTAGGGCAGGGTGAGTCCTTTTTATCTCCTTGGCTCTATTTGTGCCTGTCTATTCTTAGAGAGCATGCAACCTTGATTTGTCCCAATTTGGGCTTTAGACTTCTTTCCTCGGTTATTCTCACTCTGTTCTCCTCGTTCTGTCATTCATGTTCGTGACCGTAGGTTACCATAGTTTCCCCCATAATAAGTCAATCATTTATGTTTGGAGTGGTCTTGAGCTCCATCGCTTCTGAAGGGAGCAATTTCTTTTTTGAATTTGAATCGGCGCTTCCACTTGGTATTTGTTCTCATTTCTTCGTAACTTCCAGAAGATGTGTTGCTTTCCCAAAGGCTAGCGCTTTGTTTTTTGAGGCACACGTCCCATCACATCTCTTCTTTCTTTTAAATGCCCTCTTTCTTCTCTTTTTGCTAGTTACTTGCCATTTCTATCTCTCTTCTTTTTTTCTATCTCCTTTTACTTCTTCTACCCTCTCTTTTTCTCCAGATATCCTTACTTCAATGATGACAGATATGACTAGTAAGTTTTTCTCTTCTTTGCTTTGTTTTCTCTTTTCCTGCTATTTGCTATGTTTGCCTATTGTGGTTGTTGTTGTTTTTTGTTTGTTTGCTTCCTTTTTTTATTCCTAGTTAAGAACCCATCCGATAGCGATAGGAAAGTTCACAACTATAGTGGAGATAGGGATTCTAGCACATCCCCCTCTTCCTCTTCCTCTTCCTTGAAGGTGTCGTCTTCTTCTTCTTCTGTGGTAGGAACAGATGCAACTACTGCTATTGTCATTATCCCAAATGATGTAGCTGGGGAGCCTTATGTATTTCTTATGACCAAAAGGAGGTGAGTTCCGATGATGTTATCATTAAGAAGCGAAAGAGTCCCTTAGTGATCCTCATTTTGACTCCTAGGATAACATGCCCTTATTTGAGCATGGGTGGTACTTCAAAACACATGCCTAGAAGAAGTTCCAAGCTATAGGCCCTTTCTTGAGAGGTCTCGGTGGGTCATCTTCTGTCGCTATTGGTTTTCCTAAGGGATCATCTTCCATTGCTGTCGATGTTCCTAGTGAGATGCTTTTCGCGGTTACCACTAGCTCATCCTTCACCATTATTTTTGGGCACTGATGGAGAAAAATCCTTGATTAACGAATCCCAACTTCTAGATTTAGCCAGTTATTACGACATTCCTGAAGAATACTCTATTTACGAAGCTAGGAGAGTTTAGGGGCTTGTTGGACCAAACCGGAGGGTCCTATTGTAGTTTATGAAGAATGCCTAGATTCTAGTTTGCACTTCCCTCTTCCTAGTTTTGTGGAGGATTTGCTGGACTTTTACATATTTGTTAAAGTTAACTAGCTCCCAACAGTTGGCTGTTGATATTTGGTTTCATGGTGGCTTGCAAAGACTTAGGGTTAGAGCCCTCCTTAAATGACTTTCAAATCTTATTCTTGATGAGCCATAAGGAGGAGCATTATTACTTTATAGCCTATGTAGGAAAGGCCATATTTTCACAACCTCTAAAGTCTTGTGGGGTATGGAAGGATCGCTTCTTTTTTGTAGGGAAACTCGGCGGTTGGGGTGGTTTGCTCACCTAGTGGAACGTGAAACTAAAGAAAGGGAACAAGGATATGCAAATGTTTAAAGATAAGAAAACACATGAGGGTCTCCTTCAATCTAGCATTCCAGATAGGGGTTATCCCCTATGAAGTTGGTCTCTAAAATGGTTGCCCGTTTTAATGAGAAATGTGCTAAGAAGAGTATGAGTGGGAAATTGTTGTTCATGATCGGTCTTCTTGTGTGCTTTGTATTGATCTCCCCTTTTGTTTTGCAATGATGTTGACTTATCATCTTTGTTTTGCTGAAAAGGAGGCCAAAACATTCGTTGACTCTCTTAAGCGTGAGAAGAAGGGAACCTCCAAGACTACTACTATTCCTACAATCCCTCCATTTGCTCCCTTGTTCACCGCACCTATTGCTCCAACTATTCCAATTCCTTCTACTATTCTAGCCGCTGCCCCTTCATCATCAACTAATGTTGCTCCCCTACTAAGACAAAGGCTAACTATTCTATCCTTCTAGTTCCCCCCAAACCAAAGCCAAAGACTAAGGCTGCAGGTTTTAGCTTTAAACCTCCCAGCAAGCCTGATTCAACCGATAAAGAGTCTCCTTTCCACAATCACAAATGCTCTATTGGTGATTTCCTATCTAGTTAGAGAGGGGCCAATGTTATTGAAACGACCAAGGTTGGGTCAAAGGGCACACCTCCTCCCTTCAATGCTACTATGGAGGAATTTTAGTGGAGTATGCCGCTAGGGCTAAGCAGTATTCAGTTTTAACTGAATAACCGAATTGAACCAATGAAATTTAGTTGTATTGGTAATAGATTTTTTAGTTTTCGGTCCAGTTCCGTTATTATATTAAAACAATTACGTTTATCGGTTATGTTAGTTCAAAAAATACAAATGGTTTAACTGAAATAACGATATATATTTATCAAGAATTTTAAGATTTAAAGTAACTGCTTAATTATTATTTTTACTTTCTATGAATAATGTTTATAAATTAATCTTTTTTGAATTGGTGTATTTTTGAACTAGTAAATAGAATATAATTATTCATTATATTTTTTCTATTAATCTTTAATTATAAACTTGACTTTATTTTAGTAGTTGTATTAGTATATATTTTGAATCTTTTACCTCTATTATGATTATTTTTATTGTCTCATTGATTTTGTTGTACAATATAGAAACTTATAAAATTAAAAATATTTTAAAAATTATACAATAACTGAAATATTTTTAGTAACAGAGTTGATAAATTTTGGTTCGGTTAATTTTGGTTATAAAATTTAATCACTTTGGCTCGGTTGGCACCTTAAAAGTTCTAAAAATTTAGGTTACTTATAAAATTCAGTTTAGTTCAGTTTGGTTAATCGAATGCACACCTTTATATACAGCTACGTTAGGAAGGGCATAGGGATCGTATCACTCTTAGGCGGGCTTTAATATATCATAACCTAGCCAAGGTCTGTTAGCTTGCCCCTGATGCTGACATTTTTGGGTGACTAAGGAATGAGCATAATTAAAGAAGGCTTTATTGACCTAGTCTTTTGAGGTACCTCATTTTCCTTTATTGCTCCATTTTTCTTTTATATTAGCCTTATGTCATCAAATTGTTGTTGTTATTTCCTTTTTTAGGACATGTAGGCTAACTATATATGGCTTGCTAGGTATAGGATGCCCTCAATAGGAGAGGAATGATGCTCTAGCAACTGTATAGCTTTCCAAAGCCTTGACAACTAAAGAGGAAAGACCTCGAGGATTGGGTTAGGATCCTTGTTAGAGAGAAGGGAATAGTGGAAGAATAGCTGTACCGGTCTAGGTTTCTCTCAAGATGCAAATCTAGACTGCTTAGAGCGGAAAAGAGGTCCTTTAGGGAGAAGTTGACAAATATAGAAGAACATTAGAGGGCATTGCGAACTATGCCTTAAGCCATATAGAGGAGGAGAAGAGTAAGATCCTTGCTCTGTTGAAAGGAAAATTCCCTAACTTAGACTTCTCTTTTCTGGAGGTAGAAGAGGAAGATGAATTAGTTATTAATCTTATATCTCCTCTTATTGACTAGGGGACTTTAACTACTCTCCTATTATGGTTTCTACACATGCCCTTATGCCTGTTGAGGATGCCTCTGCTCCAACTGTTGGTGGACCTTCCTTTGCTCTTCCTAAAAGTGGTCTTGCTAGAGCCGCTATTGTCATTGAGGCTTCTTCACTCCTCTTTACATTAGTCGAGGGGTTGTTCTCTTCCAATCTTGTTACTGCCAATGAGACCCCCACTATGGGTGTTGAAGAAGGGCCTAAGGAAGATGGCCTAGCTGAAAAAATTTAAACCAATGTTATTTGAACTCTTTTTTTTTTTTTAAAGTTTGGCTTATAGTCTTAGATAGTGCCTTTATTTTAGTTCTATCTTATATTATTGCTATTAACGCAACTTTGTTTAATGAATGGTTTGGCTTTTTCATCTTCTAATGTTTCTTTCTTTAACTTGGTCCTGACATCTTCTTTTTATTCTTGGTATGTTGATTATTTGGTAATTGATGTTGCTAAGGCCTTAGCCTCTTTGTCCATTTCTTTTATGGCTTAAGTGGTTTTTAACTTACATCCCTTTGGGATTTTGTTTGAACTTTGCGAGCTTTTGATATTTGTATAATTTCATGCGTGCCTTATAAGTTTTTTCTGTCCTTGTAGGACTTCATGTGTGAGCCTTGTGGGCTTTTTTGGTCCCTGTAAGACTTCATGTGTGAGCCTTGTGGGCTTTTTTGGTCCCTGTAAGACTTTACTTGAGCCTCGTGAGCTGGTTAGTCCTTGTAGGACTTTGATTTAGCCTTATGGGCTTATTTGTCCCTATAGGACTTCATATGTGAGACTCGTGGGCTTTTTTGGTGCCAATGGGATTTTGATTGAGCTTTGTGAGCTGGTTGGTCCCTATGGGACTTTGATTAACCTTATGTGCTTATTGGTCCCTGTGGGGCTTTGATTGAGCCTCATGGGCTTATTGGTCCTTATGGGACTTCAATTAAGCCTTGTCAACTTATTAGTCCCTATGGGACTTTAATTGAGTCTCATAGGCTTATTGGTCCCTATGGGACTTTAAGGACTTATTGGAGACTTTAATTGAACCTTTAGTACTGATTGTTAGAGAAGTGCTCTAAAGGCAATCACCTTTAGCACTTATTGTATATATTTATTTAATTAATAAAAGATATTTTCATTAATTTGGTATTCATTTGTTATATGAATTGATAGTGATCTTAAATCAATTAATGAAGTCTATGATACATAACATAGCATGAAGGAAATCATGATAAGATCATGATAATGAGATTCTTATCATGTGTAATTATATTAGTATCTAAATTATCCCTAGTTATAGGATTAATGAGACGGAACATTATTAATCTGGATAGACTAGCACATGTTATATTCCTTGATTGGATCAAACAGTATATCTCATAAATCTATAAGCATGAGATGCTTAGAGTTAACATATGGATGCTTGCTAAGAGTAGTCAAGTACATTAGATGACCTTCTATGAGACAATCATATGAATATCTATTCAAATGTCAATGATAGTCTCATCATAGCAATGGTGTAAGTATCCTTAGACTTGAGGTACTTAAGGATATCTTGGATACTGATTCTATACTTTGACTCTATTCCTTGTTACCTCATAAAGGTTACTTATAGGGTGGTGATTGGGTACAGTTTAAGGTATTCGAAAGTAATTTGGTAGCTAATAAAGGATTCACCACTCTAAATAGAGGAAATGTATACCCATTGCCACTTGTTGAGACATTACTCAGGAATCTCTAGTTAGAGTGGAAATGTCATGAATATGGTTTTCAGTGACATGTCTAATAAAGTAATTAGTCTCAAAGATAAGATCCAACATCACTTAGGCTAGGTGTGACGTAGTCAGTATAGCAGAAGTTGACACACTGTCCATACTCTGAAACGAGTGGGGTATAGAATGGTAAAAGACCCAAAAAGACCTAAAAAGACAGAAAATTGACAAGAAAAAATTTTTGGGAGAAGAAAAATTTTTGGAAACAATAAGAAAATTAAAGAGTTTAATTTTTCTCTCAAAGGAACACACATCATTGCTAAAACTTTGACATGTGTTCAAGTCATCTCCAAGTGGTTTCATTGTCTTTTCTTCACGTGGATATTGTTAGAGACAATCTAAGATTAGATTGTTATGGTTTGCGATAACCTAATAAGGTGAGAAATTGAAAAAAAAATCAAGAAATTATAAAAGTATAATTTCTAAATTTTGTTTTGTTAAATTAGTTTTAATTGGCACAAGCCGATTCTCTTGTTTTGAGTTTTGAAAAATTTTAAATTCCGCTGCATAGTATGTATGTGATACATACTCAAAACTTTTCATTGGTATCAGAGCCTCCTTGTGCTTATTAAAATTAATTTTAATTTAAGATGCAATTGGATTGTATGATTTTGATGCTTTTAGATCTTTTGATTTGTAAAATTGAAATTAATTTGTAAAACTTGTTTTACATATTTTTCTTTATATGATCTGATCATGAGATGATTGAGGATGATTATATTAATTGAAAAATGGTTTGAATATGATTCAAATAATTAATTTCGAATTTATTACAAAATTGTTGAAAATTGCGTAGTTGATAAACATGTAATGTTGTTTGGATTAATTGTTGGAGCTGTTCATATTTTTCTTTTAATTTGATTATTGAAAAATTATTTAGACACATTAAAAATGTGTTTAAGCCTCTGGAAGTGTCCAATAATTAATTAAAATTTTTTTTAATTAATTTTTCAAATAAATACCAAAACGGGGTTGTTTTGAGTATCTAGCTTGACTGTTTTGTTTAATTTTTTTGTATGTGAATTTTTTATTTTCCGCACCTTGAAATATTTTTTATGTGATTAAAAATATGTTATTTTGATGTTAGATGCATGCCAAAATCAATTGCTCAAATTTAAATTTCCAAATTAATTCTAGACGGTAAATGAGTCGTTTTAAGCGTCTTATGTATTGGTTTATTTGTCTTAATGATTTTGACTTGTGTCAAAATTATTTTGATGAATTTGAGCTGACCTAAAGATGCTTAGAATAATGATTTAGAGTTCTGGAAATTTTGAAAATTTTTGGAAATTAATTTTGAATTAATTTAAATTGAGCAAATGACATATCTAATATGACTAGAAAGTGGCATGCATGTTAAAATTAAATTGTTTAATTTTTGACATTATAATAATTTGATTTTTAAGGTGAATTAATTCTGAAAATGTGAAATTTAATTTAATTTGATTAATTATTAAATTTCACATTAAAATGACATACAAAATTAAATTGACCGAAACAATATTTTTCATTAAAATATTAAATATTTAAATGATTTTATTTCAATAATTTTTTTACTTAATAAATAAATTAATTATGAGTTCAATAAACAAAACATTCGGAATTATATGTAATGAACATACGATGAGCAATTAAGTTCAAAATAATGAGCAATCAAGTTTAAAATGATGAACAATCAAAAAATATATATTGAACCTATAAATGATGAACATGCGATAAACAATTAATTTTAGAACAATAAACAATTAAGTTTAATATGATGAGCAATGAAGTTCAAAATGATAAGTAATTAAATTCTAATCAATAAATTTATAAATTTATCATCATAATTCATCATACATAATTTATTATTATTTAAAAAATAATGGTTACTATTACCTCTATCAACCAAACAAAATTTCATTACTAATAATATAAATATTAGTTTTGAAATAATTATGAATTATATTATATTATTTTAATATAAATTTAATATAAATATTATTTTAATTATATTTATTTTTGTATGTTATATTATTTTATTTTCTATATTATTTTAAATATTTTCTATTAAAATATTAAATCATTAAATTATTTTATTTTATTAATTTTATTACTTAATAAATTAATTAATTATGAGTTCAATAAATAAAACATTTGGATTTATAAGTGATGAATATGAGCAATTAAGTTCATAATGATGAGCAATCAAATTTGATACGATAAACAATAAAATTCAAAATAATTAACAATCAAATTCTAATAAATAAACTTATAAATTCATTATCATCATTCAATACACATAATTTATTATTACTAGGAAAATAATAGTAACTATTACCTCCATCAACCAAATAAAATTTCATTATTAATAATATAAACTTTAATTTTGATATATATTTGTGAATTATATTATTTTACTTTTTTAATATAAAATTAATATAGATATTATTTTAAATTTGATTTTTTTATGTTATATAATTTTATACAATATTTATATTATTTTAAATATTTAAATTATTTTATTTTATTAATTTTACTATTTATTAAATTAATTAATTAAAAGTTCAATAAACTAAGCACTTGAACATATAAGTGATGAACAATATGTAATAAATAACTATGTTCAAAGTAATTAACAATTATGTTCAAAACAATTAACAATCAAATTTAAAACGATGATAAACAATTAAGAAATAAATATTGAACATATAAGTGATTAATATGTAATGAGCAATCAAGTTAGCGATGAGCAATCCAAGTTAACACAATGAATAATAAAGTTCAAAATGATAAACAATCAAATTCTAATTAATAAATCTATAAATTAATTATTATAATTTACCATATATAATTTATTATTACTAGGAAAAGAATAATTACTATTACCTACATCAACAAAATAAAATTTTATTATTAATAATATAAACATTAATTTTGATAGCATATGGCTTATCCAAATTAAATCTTTACACTGAAATAGGGGTACTTGGTGAATTAGTTAATGAAAAAGAAAGATTACAGGCTCCCTAGTATATATGAGATGCACATTTTCTGATTTTAGCACAATATATCAATTATTTTTGTTATCATTTTAATTAGTACATCCTAGTTTGTCTTTCTATTAAATGACCATTTTAAAGGCTCGTCATTTTATAGTGGATAACTATAAGGCAGACTGGGTTTATAATAATAATAATAATAATAATAATAATAATAATAATAATAATAATATTATTATTATTATTATTATTATTATTATTATTATCTAGAAAAAGCATACTCTCATGGGATCAGCAGTTAATTAAATATTCCCTATGCTTCAATGAGATTGTGCATTTTTTAGTGTTGCACGAAATTAAGAAAATGATTATTAATTTAAGTAATTGACTATAATATTTTTAAATTAATAGTGTTTGAGAATTTTTAAGATTTGAGAATCGTAAAATATTTATTAAAATAAAAAGAAGAGTTGCAAAATAATTAAACAGTTAAAATATTTTTTAATGGATAAATTTATTGTGACAGAGTAATATATATGAGTATCGTTTAATCTCTTGGGGACAGAAATTTATTAATTTCATTTTTGACAAAAACATGAATAAGCTTATTAGCGCAACAAATTACCGATTGCATGATGAATTTTGATAAATCGACCTAGGTAATTAGTGATGCTCATAAACTTATTAAAATAAATGGCCTTCCAATTTTTCAAGAGAAATTAATTAATTTTATTATTTAATAAATTAATTAATTATGAGTTCAATAAGCAAAATATTTAGATTTACAAGTGATAAACAATTAAGTCTAAAACAATAAGCAATCAAAAAATAAACATTGAATCTATAAGTGATAAAAATACAATAAATAATAAAATTCAGAAAGATAAACAATCAAGTATAATAAGATGAACAATGAAATTTAAAATAATAAACAATTAAATTCTAATTAATAAACCTATAAATTTATCACTATAATTCATCATACATAATTTTTTATTACTAGCAAAATAATAGTTACTATTACCATTATTAATAATATAAACATTAATTTTGAAATAATTGTGAATTATATTATTTTATTTATTTTAATATAAAATTAATATAAATATTATTTTAATTTGATTTATTTTTATATTATTTTGAATATTTTCTATTAAAATATTAAAAATTTAAATTATTTTATTTTAGTAATTTTATTACTTAATAAATTAATTAATTATGAGTTCGATAAATAAAATATTTAGATTAATTAGTGATGAACATGCGATAAGCAATCAAACTCAGAATGATGAGCAATCAAACTCAGAATGACGAGCAATCAAATTTAAAATGATGAACAATCAAAAAGTAAACATTAAATCTATAAGTAAAAAACATGCAATGAATAATCAAGTTCAGTACGATAAACAATCAAACTCTAATCAATAAACTTATAAATTAATCACTATAATTTATCATAAATCATTTATTATTACTAGAAAAATAATAATTACTATTACCTCGATTAACCAAACAAAATTTCATTATTAATAATATAAATATTAATTTTGATATATTTTTTAATTATATTATTTTATTATAAAATTAATATAAATATTATTTTAATTTGATTTATGTTATATTATATTATTTTATATATTATTTTATATAATATTTATATTATTTAAATATTCTTTATTAAAATATTAAATATTTAAATTATTTTATTAATTTTTTGTAACTTATTAAATTAATTAATTAGAGGTTCAATGAAAAAATTCATTTTTGAGTCTCCATGTATACCACTCTCTTGTAATGAAAATGCTTTTCCTTTTATTTCACATTGAGATATAATCTTACAACAAATCATATCAACTATTAAGGAACTTTATCAACATGTAACTAGTTGTAAATTAATGAACGGTTCAGATCATTTACGTTCCCATCCAATGATCTATATATATTGGTGCTCTGGCGTACCGTAGCACAACTCTAAAATAAATTATCATAATTCATGATTTTATCAACTATCATGTAACCAAACTAATTATGATAAACTATAATTTTTTTTTATTTTATAAAAAAATTAGAATTAATTACTATAAATTTTATTAAAAAATACTTAAGTAAAAAAACTTTAGTCAGTAAACATTTTCAATCGAATTGAACCAAATAAATTGAAGTACTTACAAATAAACAAATTGAATAAACTAAATAAACCTAGCTGAATAGACTGAATCAATATGGTTCGGTTCATTTTTTTTATTTCAATTCGATTTTGCTTACCCCTAATTTTGATAGTCATGAAGCTAGGGTTCACAACTGCGAATATTGTTCGTGCTCGGAAAATTTAAACAAACATGACTATTGGAAGCCGTCTCAGTGACAAAGCGCCATATGTCTCAGGACTCCACAACGGGCTTCTGCACATTTAAAGTTCATGATCGGGAAAGATGGTTCCCAACTGTGAGGCACCCGATGCAAGAAACCTTAAGTATTTGAGTCTATCTTCATAGTGAGGTTCACGATCGGGAAACTGATTGAAAAAGGTAGTTCCCTACTGGAAAAGGTGTGTTCTGAAATGTGAAGTTCGACCTAATATAGCCATTGGAGCCTGAAAACAATTAGGGCAAGCCACGTTTCATTATCTGGTGGGTAATTGAAGTTCATGACTGTGAACATGGCATTCCGACTGTGAAAGCCTATCTGTAGACAACATTTAATGTTTATGTGAAAGAATATTAGAAAGAGTTATGAAACCATTTGTAACGACTAATTGGGGGGTGAAGAGTATAAATAACCTACTAAAAGGCCATTTGAGGTACCTTACCAATCTTCAAGTATCAAACTCTTGCTAATTTATTTCTCAATCCCTCATTAATTGAGCTACTTTGTGTAAGATTCAAGTGACCTTAAGCAAGATTCAAATTTTAACCTTAAGCACTTGGGAATCTTGTGTAAGGGTTGTGTGTAAAATTTGAGTTGAGTGTTAGCCTTGTAGAAAACACTTAATTGGGAGTGAGCTAACAAAACCCTATTTGTAATCTAAGGATTAGATTAATAGAACTCTCAATTGCAATTGAGGAGAGGTCTAGGATTTGTTAACACCTGAATCTCTATAAACTCTTATGTCAATCTTCTTCCAACTCTCTCTTTATCTAGTTTAAACTTGCTTTTACACAAAATTTTATTTTCCCAGTGATTTTTTGGGCAACAATTATGCATGCCAACATGATGAGACTTAAATAATAAAATCCCTCACAAATGATATTAAGGCTGAAAGCCTTCCATTAATTGAACACCCCATCACCCTACCGTATAACGGTAAAGTCAAACGATGCTACAAGGCACAGTCTGATTACTATTTTGATTTTCTAAAAAATTTATATATTTATTTATCTTTATGTCCATTAATACCTTAGACTAGAATTAAGAAGCTATACGAAATTCGACTACTCTTACAACTTCGACTGCTAACGCAGCCTCATAGTTAATAATTCAGTGCATATATAACAATATTTCGATGCTATGCGTCTATCATATATCAAATATTGTGCATTAGCACCTATAAAATATCAGTAATACAATGCTATTCGCGCCTTAGAGTTTCCTAATTGGCGTGACAATATGTGTACCCTATTTTAGTATAGGTATAAGTCATGGACTTACATCCACGTTCTTTTCACAATTTCCATATATACAATTCATTTTAGCATATGATCATTTACCCGTAGTTTGTCAATGTATGCTTAGATTTCTAACTCATATAATTTTTGACTATCATGTTTCTAATTCTTTATTAACATATATTAAAATTCAAATCAAACAACAGTTAATAATAGTTAACATAGTAGGCATTCAGTAAGTTATCCATATAAAATTATTCATCCACATAATCATACCATATCTTAAATGTCATATTTCCATGCAAACATATAAATCTCATTTAAATCTTAAAATTTCAACAAGTTACATTATTATTATTTTTAGTATTATTATTATTATTATTTTAAAACTCACCCACTCATGCAGGCACATAAGCACACATACATGCACATTCACACGCGCACACACAGACACACTCACACACCATTCACTCAAGAAATGGCCAAATGGCCATTTATATAGGTAATGAAAGTTAGTTACACTTATTCTTGTTCTACATATATTTTTAGAATTAGTTAATTATCACTAATAAATTATATTATTTTGAGAATAATTTAGAATGTTATAGAATGAGGTAGAAATTTAACCCATTTTTCTTTTATAGCTTAATTAACTAATATATTAAAATAGATACTTGAAAATATGCATTGAAAGTGAAGTGATAATTTTATTTAATTAAAATCAATTTTGACTAATTATTATTTTATTTTTCATTTTTTCCTATCTTTATTAACTGACCAAAATCTTTTTTATTATTTTCAATTTAATTCGAAAATAAATTTTTCTTTTTCTTCATTGTAATACCAAACTACTCAATTCCCCTTAATTATATACTTAAATTAATTTTCATCACTTAATATTTCTTCTACCAACTTTATTAGATTGCTTCCATATAATTTCCAACTAAATTTATTTATTTATTTATTTTATTATTATTTAATTCATTTCAAATGTTTCGATTTCTCCCAATAGATTCTAAATTTAAATTTACATTGTTATTTTCTCATTTTATTTGGTCACAATTTAGACTCCGACTAATTTAATGTATCTATTATAGTGACGCTCATGACTTGGAGTCCAGACTAGCATATGTTACAATTCTCTCCCCCTAAACAAATATTTTGTCCTCGAAATTTACCTGAAGAGTTAGGTCCAAATGGTTAAAGGTTCCAATTAGAGGAAAACAACATAAATTTAATGTATATGCATGTGACATGCAATTCATATCATACAATTTATAGGCCTAAGATCGACTAAATCATGCTCTGATGCTAATAAATGTAACACTCTCTCACCTTACCGTATAACGGTAGAGTCAGATGATGCTATGTGCCATAGTTTGATTACCATTTTGATTTTCTAAAAAAATTATATATTTATTTATCTTTCTACACATTAATATCTTAGACCAAAACTAGAAAGACATAAAAGATTTGATTACTCTTGTAGCCTCGACTGCTAACACAACCTCAAAGTCAATAATTTGGCGGCTACATAATAATATTTCGATGCTATGCGTCTATCATATATCAAATTCGACACATTAGCGCTTATAAAATATTAGTAATAAAATGTTGTAAACACCTTAGTGTTCACTAATTGGCATGCCAATATGTCTACCCTATTCTGGTTTAGCATATGTCATGTGCTTACATCGACGTTCTTTTCACAATTTTCATATAGACAATTCATTTTAGTATATGATCATTTACCTGTAATTTGTTAATGCATGCTTAGATCTGTATTGATGGGTTTTGAGTATGTATCACATACATATTACGCAGTGGATCATTTACCTGTAATTTGTTAATGCATGCTTAGATCTGTATTGATGGGTTTTGAGTATGTATCACATACATATTACGCAGTGGAAAATAAAAATTTTTCAAAATCCGAATCAAAGGATTATACATGTGCCAATTAAAACTAATTTAACTAAAGAAAATTCATAATTTATACCTTTATAATTTCTTGATTTTCTTCAACTTCTCACCTTGTTGGGTTGTAGCAAACCACAACAATCCAATGTAGGATTGTCTCTAACAATATCTACGCGAAGAAGAAAGAATGAAACCACTAGGGAAATGACTTGATCACACCTCAAAATGCTAGTAATGTTGTGTGTTCCTTTGAGAAAAAAATTAACCTTTTAATTTTTCTTTTCCCAATAATTTTTTCTTATCTATTTTCTATCTTTTGGGGTCTTTTAGATCCAAAAGAATATCAGTTTCATAGAGAAAAAATTAAGAGAGGAGATAATAGGGAGTTATGAATAGTATATATGTTTAAATGGCGATTTAGGCCATTTAAGTGCCACATGCGGGCAGCTGTGTGCCAGCGCGCACAGCAGCCCACTTGGGCCTACTGAGCAAGCCCAGCTGGCTTGCTAGCGGGCCCATCAACCCTCCTAGCGATTTTTCTCTGCGATCATATCGCGAACCAACTCAAAATAATTTTATCATATTTTGGATCTCATCCTAAGCCATTTTTCTCATTCTTTACATCTCCAAAGCGTGTGACCCATTAGGTTCCCGGTTATGTTGGCCACTTAAATTATCAAATAATTTAAGCAAATCATGAGCGGTGTCTAGCAACACATCATGATCCCCAATTGACCAGAAAGTCAGTGGTTTGACTACAAACCTTTCCATAGACAACAACATGTGCAACTTGTCCTTTCACCATTTATACACCACTCGATTCAGAGCATGGACTATGTATCAGCTCTCGCTAGACTGACTACGTCACACCTAGCCCAAGTGATTTTAGATCTTGTCACTGAGACTCATTACTCAATTAGACATATCACTAAAGACTATCTTCATGACAGTTCCACTTTGGCTAGAGATTCCCGAGTAATGATCCCAACAAGAGGCCGTGGGTATACTCTCCCTCTATCAGGAGCGGTGAATCCTTTGTTGGCTACCCAATTACCTTCGAATACCTCAAGCTGCACCCAATCACCACCCTATGAGCGACCTCTATGAGGCAACAAGGAATGGAGTCAAAGCACA
>CATIWF010011734.1:0-33353 GCA_949630135.1 Balakata baccata | reverse complement strand
TCATGGTTACAGGAGTCTATACATCGCATATAGGCTTTATTTAATAGCATCGTGGCATAGCCGTCGAGGTGATTTCGAGACCTAAAAGATCGAATAGAAAGAGACATAGACAAGTAAATCCCTTATGAATTCTAAAGTACCGGGAATTCATCATTCGAAGGGAAGTAGACTACTCAAGAATTTCACATTTTATTTAGGTCGTAATTGTGAGAATTGAATAAGTTGTTTGAATAAGTTGTGATAATTGAATAAAGAATTCAGAAATTCGAAAAAATGAGGTCTATATTTCACATAGTGTTTTTAAGGCAAATTCACTTCCTACCTAACGGTGTTTAGAAAAATTGGCGTTTGTTTCTCAAAATACAACATAGATCAAGTAATGTTGAATACACAATGCTCCTTATAGTGAACTGATTATATGTCACACTATCTATCACTTTGAGAAGAAAAGAAAATAAAGATTTTTTCAATAATAGCAAAAACTCCCAACTCAAAACTCAAACTAAGAATTTTTATTTATACTTGATGTGATTAATCTTTTTAAAAACTACAAATTATGACTTTGTAACATTTAAAGAATGTTGAATTTTCATTCCAAAAGACAAATTTAGAAAACAATCGACACAGGCGTGTCAAACTCCTTGTCGTGTAGAACAATACAGGAGTGCCGCTTCAATTTCCAAAAATAAAAAATGTAAAAATTAAGTTTGATCCGGACCGATATTTATGTACGCAGGTAACGTATCCACACATTGGCATATCCCGGAACATGGATTCGCATCCCTCTTACGCTTAAGCGCGCAAGAAAGAGTCTTCCACGCTACTTTCTTATCTATGTAAGAATGCATCTTATTATATAAATATAGTTCTAACTTTACATTTTTAGTGATGTAAAACAATTCACTTTCACTTTTCCTTTTTATATTTCCTTAGTAAGGAGTTTACAGAGAGCTTTTTATGCTTATCCATGTAAGAATGCATCTTACTATATAAACACAGTTCCAACTTTACATTTTTAGTGATGTATAGTAACTCTCACTTTCACTTTTTCTCTTTATATCTCCTTAGTAAGAAGCTTATTTTGAGTTTCAATTTCTATTCACACATTCTCCATTTTGAACATATAAATACATTAATTCATAACTCTTATATCAAGGAATATATATTTGAGTCTTTCTTCCAAAACCGAATTGTGGAACCTACCCGAATTATCCTTTCAAAATGACTCATAAATACAATTTTTTCAACAGTGGCTCCAAACTTCAGCTGAAGGGGCTTTTGTTTGCACACTTTATTTTCTAGTTCAAGACAATTCTGGAACCAAACATGTGTCATATAGGATTGGAATTGTTATGAGAAAATACAAGAAAATAGAAGAATTGTTAATTCAATATTCAAAAAATACTAGAAAATGGAAAACCAATCTTAGGCCTGTGTAGCACACAGTTTCTTTAAGACAAATTCGCCTCCTACACTGGTGTTTAGGATAACCGGCATTTGTCTCCCAAGATACAACAGATTCCAAGTAGTTGTTGAACACACAATACCTACTTACAGCGAACTTTAACCTGTCACACCCTCTATCACTTGAGAAGAAGAAAGAAAAGAAAGAAAGAAACACTTCAAGAACAATCAAAGTATACTATTCATCAACCCTTCAAAATTCAAGCCTAAACCACCTATTTATACTAGATGGAGGAGACATAGGATTAATTATAATTAATTTCCTTTAAAAGATGTCAATAATGACTTTGTAACTCTCAAATAATGGTGAAATTAATCTTTGAAATATCAGAAATTGTCATTCCAAAAGACATGAAGCTCAAAAGTCCATTTTAGAACAGAATCCACACGGGAGTGTTGAATCCACATGACCGTGTTGCCAAATTTTCCAGAAATAAAAAAAATAATTGGGCTTGTTCAGGACCACGAGATTTTGGGCCGACATTCGTGTACGCATGTATTGCATTGGCCCATCCTGGCCCATGGATTTGCACTCCTCCAGCGCCTGAGCGTACGGAAGAGAGCCTTCCATTCTACTTTTCTTACTCATGTAAGAATGTATTTTAATATATAAACACAAGTCTAACTTCAATTCTTAGTGATGTGGGACAAATTTCCACTCATTTTTCACCTTTAAATCTCCTTACTAATAAGCTTATTTTAAGTTTCAATTTCTATTCACACATTTTCCATTTTGAGCATATGAATACATTTATTCATAGCCCTCATGTCAAGGAATATATATCGGATCTTTTTTCCAAAACCGAGTTGTGGGACCCACCTGAATAATCCTCTCAAAATGGCTCATAATCACAATTTTTTCCAACAACATCATCTATCTACAGCATGGAATAATGTATGCTGCCCATGACAATGTTAGCACCAACTCCAACAACAACCAATCTAATTTCTTTTGTACGAACACGCCTTAAACAAAATTACCTTTTCAAGCCTAAGAGCTTCAAGTCTTGATGATAAATGGCTAATTTCCTTCTTAATCTCTTCAATCTCCTTATCTATCTCTCTTATTATTGAATCACATTCTTCGATACCAATCCCTCTACATAAACTTTTTTTTATTAAGCTCGCCAATATCGGATAGCTTGTCTCCACAAGTACAGCAGTAAAGGCAGTCAATGTAAAAGATGGTCAAAGGGATAAAAGTGTTATGAAATACATGATCTTAGAATTGAATCTTGTAATATGTTGGCTGTAAATAGTATAAATGAGGATGTAATTAAGCTAATCTCTACTATTTTATATATATCAATCTATATGATTTTAATATTCATACTTCTTCATATATTATTTAAACTTAATATTGCACTTATTTGAAGTATTATGAATGAGTTGTTGTAATTGGCGAACTATGAGTGTAATAAGGATGACATTGGGAGTGTTTGTTTGTTTCTTGTGGAATTATATGTTAGAATATATTTAGGTCATGACTTGCATGTGTGTTTCTTTGTTGATATGATGTTATTTTACATGAAAAACTGACAGGTGAATCAATTAAAAAAGTGGAAATTGTCTATTTATAGAGGAAACTCTACTGAAATTTCAGTAGATCCATACACTTTTAAATATAATGAATATATTTATTAAATTAGAATATGAATTGTGAACAAAGAACTATATTACATAATATCCAATTGATTGTGTTTTATATGCTTGAGAGATAGGTTTGGAATTTAATATTTTTAGAGGTTGACGTGTCGAAGTTTTAGTTTAACTCAATGGAAACATATTTAAAATAATTATTATATGTTGAAAATGAATATAACTAAGTGTACATTTTTTTGTACATTTTATCCTTAGAAACCTGTTCGGTGTCTTTCTCAATGAATTTTGAGAATTCACTAAATTGTCCAGTGTGGACAGTTTGGGAATACTTATATATATAAATGTATATGACTTGTTAGACGTTCTATCCATATATATGTAGAAATTTTTGCAGTATATCCCTTTTGTTCTTCGAATGCACACCAGATATAATCTTCTATATATCGTGCACTTGAAGAACCTAAGGGAAATGCTACCAAAATTTCTACATATTTATGGGTATAACATATACATTCATGACATATAGATAATGTGTTTCTAAATAGGATAGGTTCTTACCTTGTTAGTTAACATAGGAGTGATAAGAATGCCTTAAACATGAATAAATTATTGAATTTCATGCAAATCATACAATAAATGATCACATGCTTGTTGCAGTGGTAAATCATGAGTTTGATAGAAGTTAGATGTGCTAGAGGTTGGGTAGTGATGGGTTCCTTAATCAAGAATTTTCAAGTAGGGCTGAGAAATTCATTGAATTTGCTACTGCTCATCCAAAATGGATGGACGAGGAAAAAATAAAGTTTCCTTGTATGAGATCTAAGTGTCATAATCGTCAGTTTCTAGATGTTGAGACAGTGCATTATCATCTGTTGAGAAATGGATACAAACCTGATTATTGTGTCTAGAACAGACAAGGGGAGATAGATATATCTGTTTATCGGCAACATGCTATGGATTCAACATGTCTTTCTAATCCAGTGAACCATTATCATACAATGGTTAGGGATGCTACTTATCAAACCTTAAATCATGATTGAGGTGGAGGAGTTTCCTAATCCAGCGACGAAGTAGTTTTATGATATACTTGATGCTACAAATTGTCTGTTGTGGCCAGGGTATGAAAATCAATCTCAATTATCATATGTGGCTAGAATGTTGAATATCAAGGTTGAGCACTGTTTATCCAAGCTTGTATTTTATGCAATTGCTCAATTGATAAAGGACTCTATGCGAAAGACGATTGTGTTGCTGAAAGCTTTTATGAAACAAGTGTATGGTCAGAGGATTGGGTTTGCCAGTTGAGAAGATACATTGTTGCCTTAAAGGATGTATGATTTATTAGGGGAAAGATATGAATATGACTATATGCAAATTCTGCAATCATCCACATTTCAAGGAAATTTTAGGAATTGACAGAACCAGCAAGAAAACAGATAGACATTTCAAGAAAATGTATTACTTCCCATTGAAGGATCAACTACTAAGATTGTATGCATCTAAAGCCATTGCTAATAATATGAGGTGACATGCAAAAAATGCGGCTAAGGATGACGTAATGCAGCATCCTTCTAATTCTATTGCTTGGAAATATTTTAATGATGTTCACCCTAATTTTGCGATGGAAATAAGAAATGTGCATTTAGGTTTATGTACATATGAGTTTCAACCTTTTGGTCAGTCTGGACAACAGTACTCATGTTGGCCAGTCATTATAACTATATATAATCTACCTCCTTGGTTATATATAAAGGACACATATATGTTCCTAACAGAGCTTATCCCTAGACCTCAGAATCTAAAAGATAAATTAGATGTTTACTTACAGCTCTTTATACACAAATTGAAACTCTTATAGGAACAAAGAGTTCAAGCATATGATATTTCTAGAAAGCAAAATTTTTTGATGCACGCAGCATTGATGTGGATTATCAGTGACTTTTCTACTTATGCAATGTTGTCTGGATGGTCAATAGTAGGATAATTTGCTTGTCCTTATTGTATAGAGGACTCAGATTCCTTTAGACTAAGTAGGAGTGGTAAGCAATCATGGTTTGACAATTACCCGAAGTTCTTAGAAATTGATTATCCTTTTAGACGTAACAACAATGCATTTTTGAAAAACATAATTGTAATAGACATTGCACTGCAGTTATGTCTAGATCGGAGATGTTATGCATAATTGATCATCTTGGTTTGAAAAAGGTAACAGAAATCAATGCTAATGAGACTAATGCATAAATTGATCAATCATCTGGTTGGAGAAAGTGCATCACATTCTGGGATTTGCCATATTGGTAGTCTAATTTGATTCACCATAACCTTGATGTGATGCACATTGAGAAGAATGTGTTCGATAACTTATTCAATACGGTGTTCAATATCCCAGGCAAAATAAAGGACACTCTTAAGTCCAGACAAGAGCTTAATTCATATTATTGTATGCTGGAACTTGATAAGTTTGATTCAACCGATAAATACCCTAAGGCCTGCTACACACTTAACAATAAGTCTAAGAAGGTGTTATTGGAATGGATTTCTAAATTGAAATTTCCTGATAGATACACATCTAATATAGGCAAGTGTGTAGATAGAGAAAAATTGAGATTGTTTTGCATGAAAAGTCATGACTGTCATATCTTTATGCACAAGTTAAAGCCAATTGCATTCCGAGAACTGCTACCTCCTAATGTGTGGAAAGCAATTACGGAGCTCAGCTTATTTTTCAAAAGTTTAACTTCAACTGTAATTAAAAATGAAAACATGACACGACTTGAATCAAATATTCTAATCATTTTATGCAAGCTGGAAAGAATATTCCCTCCAAGTTTCTTTGATTGCATAGAAATTCTCCCAATTCACTTGCTCCATGAGGCATAAATTGATGGGCCGGTGCAATTTAGATGGATGTATCCATTTGAAAGGTTAGTAAAATATAAAATGATGCAATTCATATTTATGTATACATATATCTTATTCAACCAACATGTCTATATATAGGTACCTTCGGAAACTGAAGCTTAATGTCAGGAACAAGGTACATGTTGAAAGTTCCATATATAATGAGGAAGCATTGACATTCTGTTCATACTATTTTGAAGATCACATGCAAACAAAAGCAAGAACTGTCCCTTGAAATTATGAAGGTGGTGGCAATTATATTCCATTGGACGACCCTCTGAATCTATCTATTTGCAAATACAATGGTAGGCCACTTGGTCCTACTAAAATAAGGCATATGAATCCTTAAGAATATAAGGTTGCACATTATTACGTTTTGCTTAGCTGTAAAGAAAGTGAACCATTTGTCCAGTTAATATTTCTTTCACTCAAACTCTTTCTTTACAATCATCTATTTGTGTAATTCAATTATTTTTAATTTCATATGTAAATGCAATTATGAAATGATAGGATTTACACTGATATGTTGTAATACCTCAATCCAAACATTACTAACACAAAAGTGGATGCTAAACTTGAGGTAGATTTTCCTATATGGTTCAAATCATATGTACATTAACATAACTCAATATCAATTAATTAAATCTAATATGAATAAAAGAGTATCAATAACAATGTTATATTGCTTCAAGCACATGATTCTAACTCTGGCATTAACAATAAGTTTCTTAAAGATCTTGCAAAAGGTTCGTTGGGAACTGTTACAATATATAATGGTTATATTGTGAGTGGGTATAAGTTTTAAATAGTAGAACGTTGTTCAAGAACAAAATCAATGACCTTTGGGGTTTGCATTAAAGGCGAAAACTATAGCCATAATGCAAATGATTGGTATGGTCAACTAAGAGAAGTTGTGCAGTTGGAGTATCCTAATTAGCCAATCAAGCGTACATTTCTCTTCATGTGCGATTGGTTTGATCCTACACTTGATGTGGGCAGAAGAGTTCACGAGCAATATAACATTGTCGAGGTAAACCACAGAAGATGATACAACAAGTATGAATCCTTTGTCCTAATAACCCAAGTAACTCAAGTGTATTATTATTCATATCCAAGCTTAAAAGAGACAAAAATGACTAGCGAGTTGTATCCAAAATCAAAGCAAGAGAAGTGGTTGAGATGCTAAAAAGCTCTTTATATATTAGAAATAAGGATGAACCTCCTCTGTTTCAAGAGGAATCAATGAACAATCCTAATGTTCAAATTACTGAAGAGGATCAACAAAGGAGATTGAATGATCTAATAGGTGAAACCTTAGATATTGTAGATGATAATGATGATGAGGATCAAATTGAAGCAGAAGATGAAGGAGAAGACGAAAATGAACCTGAATTACAAACAGAAAGCTCCTATGCTTAAGAAGAAATAGATTTGGAGGATGCTGATGAAACTGATAGTGAATAGAGTTAGTTGTAGATGTGTACGGAAACACTTTACATATTTTTAGAATTTTTTTTTTATGTATTTTGCTAAAATCTGAAATAATATCAATAGCATGCAACATAGTAACCTTGATAGAGGTGTCTCCACTAAAGGCCGTAGATATGGGAGAGGATGAGGATAAGGGCGAGCCACTACGAGGGGCACTCCATTAGCAGACACCATATCTAAATCCACCTCTTCCTCACTTAAAGCCATTTCATCCTCAGTTGGAGCATCCTTAGTACCAGGGAGTTCAGCCATATTAGCTAGAGCTACCTCATCCTCAACTGGAGCCTCATTCTCATCGGCTATCCCATCCATGGCAGTTGGAGCCACCTCATCCTCAATTGGACCCTCCTTTACAACATTTTTCCCAATCATGATGGCTGCACCCATATCCATATTTGGGATAGGTTCTCTATCTCATTCTCTAAGAGTTAGGATTGACACACATCCATTTTCTACCTCTATTGGGGCACATACACATTCACCTTCGACTCCTAGATCAAATACGGCTGTCATTAGCAATTCTATTTGCAGCCGTAAGAGAGTTAGAGTTATTGGTGACTGGTGATATCTCCTCTATAATTTATTATATATTGCGACTATTTATTTGACTGCATTATTTATTTATATATAAATGTAGATTTGTTGAGTCACATGAGGTAGCTGCTCAGATTTCACGTATATTTTAGGAGTAGTTACATGCAGAGGGCCACCGATGGAGGTCCATACCATAGGACATATATGATTTGTACTGAGGGGAGTTTCAAGTAAAATAATATTACATTTTCAAGTCTAAGTTTGTAATTGAGAAAAATAAAATTAATTTTTTTTTATTTCAATCATAATTGAGTATTATATTTGATTCAAATATTTTAAATAATAGCCAAAATATATCTCTTGATTTGTATAGAACAATATACATTCCGAATGCAAAATTATTGATACCAATTTAATAGTTTAGAACTGTATATATTTGTTGAAAAAACTTGATCTGGAAAAAAATTTGGATTATGCTTATTATAGGAGAGACTCTACCCAATTTTATTTTTTTAAAAAATCTTGTCTTCTATCTAATTTTGTTTAAATGTGTTTTTTAGAAATATTTTACATAGGAGGATGCATTGATTGCTTTGATAAAAGTGACATGAGAGAAACTGGCTGCCAAGCGATATGGAGATATGTTTTACAAATGGAGAAGACATGGATGGCCTCCATTTGTCTCAGAAGAGGTATGGGCCGGTTGATAGCAGAGTTGCACTGATCCAGAATTTCAGTCCCTTAAAGTGCGCCAGATAAGGAACCGTAATGTTGAGAATGCCGGAACCCATTCTTGTGGATCCATCTCTATTGAGGAGCATGCCAGTAGAATAGTAATAAATGTGTTCTTTCAACACTTTTAATCACACACATACATATATTATTTAATTTAATTTATATTATTTATTATTATATATAAATATGTAATCTACAATATTATATTTATTATTATTATTATATCTTAAAAATATATTTTATATATTAACTATCTATTAAATATATATTCTATTCTATTTATTATATGTTATATATTCTACTAATATTATTATATTATTATATGCATACTTATATAATATTTATTGTAGAAAATAGTTGAGGGTACTCCTCTTAGCAAAATACATCTCTTTAACGAGATACATATGAAAAATGCTACAGATGGATCTTGAAAATGTGGATCAGCGCGCCATACAGATGGGTGTAAGTAATTTATATTGATAATAAAATATGATGAGTAATTTATATTGATAATAAAATATAATGCATGAATGGATTAGTTTTGAACATGTGATAAAATTTGTTATATGAATGAATGTGTGCGCTTGTTGAACTGGAGTCCTATGATGAATTTGGGAACACAATTCAACTGACTCAGGATGATGAGGATCGGATCTTTCTGCAAGCTGCTCAAGAGTCGTCACATGGAAGGTACATATACGGCACAGGCCGTAATAGGGGCACTCCATCTCACGGTTCCTCATATGATGTCTCCACTTCTGTGATAGAGATCCAGACAGCTCACGAGCGTATTAGATATCTTGAGAAGATAAAAATTGTGCTAGAGGAGTCGCATTCTACTCTTCAGCAGGAATTCCAGAATACTCAACAAGAGTGGGAGGAAAGAATGTGCCAAGTGATGGAATGTATTGAGCAACTTGCCTCGCAAACTGGTGCATCCAGCAACCATCAGTTGTCATTCGACCATCATTAGCTACCTCCACTTCCATCATGACTTTCTTTTTGATATGTTTTATTTTTATTGTAGAAATATTGATACAAATATTGACATTAAATTTTAAATGCTATAAATATTTATTATATTTAGTTATAGCTATTTTAGATTTTAGTTTCAACAATTCATTACTCTTATAATATTAATGTAATTATAATTTAATATATAAATAAATATAAATATAAATATAAATATAAAAAATAATATTACATATTTAGTCAAATTTAAATATAATGAAATTAAAATAAATTAAATTAAAAATATAAATTATCTATTTTAAATTTTTATAGGCTTTAGCGACCACAAAATGTGGTCGCTAATAGCTACCACAATGCAATGGTAACTATGGGCGACTACAAATTGTGGTCGCTTATAGCATCCACATAATTGTGGTAGCTATTAGCAACAACAAAGTGTGGTCGCTGATAGCGTCCACATTATTGTGGTAGCTATTAGCGTCCACACTATAAATATGGTCGCTAATTTATTTACCGTCTAGTAAAACAACTACCACAATTTGTGGTAACTATTTTTTAATTTTTTTGTAATGTTAATTGATTTGAACTTTATCAAATTAAATTCGAGTAGTTTAAATATTTTTCGGATCAATTTTCAAAAAATTAAAGAAAAACTTAATTGAATTCAAGCATCAAATTTTATAATCCAATAAGCTCGAGTCTTGTATCGGTTCAACTCGATTCACTTAGAACACTAGTGTCAACTCATCATTCTCTCTTATCTCATTTCTTCTTTGTCACCATGGATTTTTTTTTTTTTTCAATATCCTCAACCTGGATATGCCCATTTTGCTTATTTCTCATCGGAGATCTATTTCATATGTATTTGAAATAATAGAGCAATAATTTATTTTGTTTAATATGATATTCAGAGTTAGTCAATTTTGAAAGATGGTAAAAGACTTTCTCAAGAATATTTAAAGTAGCTATATATTTAGTATTCGAATTTAAAATCTTTAATTAAACTAAAAAAGTCATGCATTAATTTATTCACACTCTCTAGCATCAATAATATATTTTCTTTAATGCTAAAACTCGGGTATCTTGGGTTCAATGATTTTTGGTTTGTGGAAAGTACACCATATACTTCCTTTTTGTCATAGAAGTCTTTGTTACTCACTCTTTGGTTTCTAAACTTTTTTATGCTATTTACAAAATTTATAACATTTTTATATCTCTTGTGAATAAATAAGAATTTTATTGTATTTATAACTCTAATAGTTTTGTCTCTCATTTTTTTTCTAATTTTCGGTTTCTCATTTCAGTTTAGCTAGTAAATCTTCCGCATGTAATCAATTCATTTTTCTTTTTCCAATATTTAGAATGTAATAACAAAATTATTAGTTATCAGATTTTATCAAAAGATATATTTATAATATATTTATAATTAATATATATATTATTCAAATTATTAAATGTATATAAAAATATTTGCAAATTATATTATATTTATATTTTATTTATATGTAATATTGTATCATATACATATAATATATTTTATGTATATCGAATGCATAAATAATGTATGATATATGAAAATAAAATATGGTAAAATAATAAAGTTAGAGTTGTAGATCACATATAAGGTTTTTTTTTTTTGAATGAAAAAAAATTAAGAGTGATTAATGCAATTAAAAATTCTAATATTAATAGGAAAGTTTCAAATATTGTAGATGGTAATATTTTTAAAAGCGTATTTTTAAGAAATATAACATGCTCAAAAAAATATTTTTAATAATATTTGAATTGTAATGTAAAAATATTAGTATATACGAGATGTGTCCAATTCCCTTTCGGTTTTAATTTGTTTTTGTTGATCCAGTCGGATTTTTTTCTCTTTCAAGTTTTTATACTAAATTGGACCTTATCAACTACCTATTAACAGTTTAACTAGTCGGCTCAGTCCAATTTTGAAAACATTGGTTGAAACACAATATCTAAGGGTGGAAGAAACCTCTCAATCGCTTTCATATCAATTATTCTATATATAAAAGTAAAATGAGAGGCGGTTAAATTTACCAAAAAACTAAAATAATTGTATTAATTAATTGGATTAATTTTGTTATTTAACAATTTAATTTATTAGTAAATAGTATTAATAATTCATTAATTAGAAATTCAATTCTATTAGGATTAGGTAACTATATTTATATATAAGAAACAAATCACTAATATTAAAAAGAAAAAAAAATTTAATAAAAATATTATAAAAATACCATAAGAGAATATAATCAGCCAAATAATTTGGCATTATTTTTTATATATAGTATGAAATAAAATCAAATATAACTAACAACCATCTTCATATAAATTTAATATTAACATTATTTTGATTTGATTTGTTTTGTTTTTATTTTATATAATATTTACATTATTTTAAATATTTTTCTGTTAAAATGTTAAATATTTAAATTATTTATTTTATTAATTTTTATTATTTATTAAATTAATTATTTAGTATTATTGAGTGTTTTAATTAGTTGTTATTTATTGTTTTGGATGAAACAATATTAGTTTTGATATATTTGTGAATTATATTATTTTAATATAAATTTAATATTAATATTATTTTAATTTGATTAATTTTTTGTTTTATATTATATTATTTTATATAATATTTACATTATTTTAAATATTTTTTATTAAATTATTAAATTAAATTATTTTATTTATTTTATTACTGATTAAATTAATTAACTTAAATACTAATAAGTAATAAAATAATTAAATAACTTAATAAATAATAAAAAGTAATAAAAATGTATTATAAGTAATAAACAAACAATAAATATTTAACTTCAAAATGATAAACAATCATATTTAAGACGATAAACAATCAAGGTTAAAATGATGTGCAATTAAATTATAAACATTGAATCTATAAGTGATGAACATGCAATGAATGATCAAGTTCAAAACAATAAACACTCAAATTATAATCACTAAACCTATAAATTTATCACAATAATTCACTATACATAATTTATTATTACTAGAACCGTAAAGTATTTACTATTTCTATTTTATATATAATTCTTAATAATAGACAAATTAATAATTTGATGGAATTTGAGATGAACATGCACTCTGAAACAAATTAATAAAAAACAAAAAAAAATTATATAAAAACCAAATAGTGATTAATAACGAGTCTAATATCTAATAATTACGTGCAAGATACATTAATGAAAAACTAGTATGGCTAAATATACCAATATAAATTAACTCAATTTGATTCTTTATTTCGATTATACTCTTTATTTTAAAGAATTACTTCATAAAAATTGTCTCTAATAAACTGTCTATATTTAAAATTTAGAGAAGATAATGAGTTTAATTCTCTAAACTTCACTCTATTTCAATTATATTTAGAGCATCTCAATTTTTTATACATGTTCTCTTTTATTTACTGATATATTTATTTAAAATACATTATAGTTTTCTCATAATAAAAATTATTTACTTTTTTTATAAATATTAATTTATATAGAATAAAGTAAAATAAAAAATAAAATATAAAGAGTTTATTGAACTTATAAAAATGCTCTAATATAATTTTTATTCTGTTAAAATGCTTTTTAAAATAAAGAATATTGTTGTGTATTTAGTGTAAAATAGTTGTAATAAAGGTAAAAAGGTCATAAATTCAATATTTAATCTATATAAAATGTGTAAAAAAAAAATCTACTTAAAGGACTCGGAATTGATTTCCTAAATAAGCATCATTATCAACTTGCTCAACTTTCGGTTAATTAATTATAAGATTCATTCTTATAGAATTCTTTTAATTATCCTAAGCTTTTTTTTTTTCCCTTTTTTTCATAGTTTTATATTGCTAGAAGTATTGGTAAAAACTAAAAGTTGAAAAATATATTGTCGTTTTCTTCCAAATTTCAGTCAACAAATTTTGCATAATATATGACTATTAAAAATTTAATTAATCATGTACCAAAAAGATTAATTAATCATATAATGAACATATATAGACCAACTGATAATTAGCACCTTGCCCCATGTAGCATAGACAAATACAGAATTCAAATTATTATTTTTTTTTTTATAAAAAAAATTGATTTGCTTCGAGACGAAGTTGTCTAAGTTTGGGAAGAAGTCGTTTTCAAATAGAGGAAAAATAAAGTGAAATTGAAGAACTTTATCTTTGATATTTGAAGTTTGTTATCATGCTGGTCTGCCACAGAATCTAATTGTACCATGAAAAAACTAAAGGAGCAAAGACTGAAAGAAAGGAAAAAGAAACTACTGAGCAATAATTAATCTACCTAATAAGGTGCGGACGTTCGACTTTTTAAATTTAATTAGAGATTTTTAATTTGAGCGTAGATTTTTTAAAGTTTTTGAAAAAAATCTTTATCATCGTTTAAAAAAAACCATACAAATTTAATACAAATATACAAAAAATATACAAATAAATAAACACTAAATAAAAAATAATAAATAAAAAATAAATATTAAATAAATAAACTTGAATTTTTATTAATATTAATATAATCAATTATATTTTTTCTCCCACCTTTATAAGAATAAAGTGTAGGTGTTCTACTATCGTTATAATTTTCTGAAAGGTAAAAAATAACATTGAGACAATTATGAATTCCATTGAGTTTCCTTACTTGATCGAACAACTCAAATTTCAGTTATTTTAACGACATCAAATAATCTTTCAGCAGTTTTTCTGCTTTCAGGACAAATTCTCCTATTTGTGTCCGATGATAACCAGCAATAGTTTTCCTTTTATAAGGGCTAATAAAATCATTTATTTTGGCTTTTTAACCCCATATATTCGGTATATTTCGAATTAGTCAAATTAATTTTAATATTATTATTCGCTGCAAAAATAAAATTTGTGAAAGTGCGAGTGTTTCAGAAAATTAAAGTATTTCCAAATTAAATGTAAAAATTGTGTCTTAATTTTTAATCAAAAGACTGTAAATTTCTAGATTTCCTTGATAGTACGCCTAAATCTGATTACTAGTGAAATTGGAAATTTTGAGCAAAAGATATTGATAGTAAATAAAAATTGAACTTAGAGAAACAAATGAGTAAATTAAGTAATTGAAGAAACTGAATATTGAATGAAAACAAAATGTTAAAGACAAAAGTTTTATTGATAGAAATACATTGATGAGTTACAATAAAATTAAAGTAACTAGAACTAAGGCTATATCAAGACTAATGCTGAAATGAAATTTGTGAGAAATTGACTAAAATTGAAAATTTTGCTGAGTGTTGTTGAGTTGTTAATTGGTTCCCTGTTCTTATAGTTGTTTTCCTTTTTTACAGCAGTAAAGACAAAATAATTGTTGAACATATTTTCTACTCTCTACCACCTTTTCCTCAACTGTTTCTAGTGCACCACATTTTTATAATTAGTTTTACATTTTTCTTTACCTTTTTCTATGCTCATATTCTCTAAGATTTCATATTTTACCATTTCTGCTAAGTAACTGATGTCAAGCCAAGTAACTGACTATTTATGAATATGAACTCTAATTACTTATATGGATCTTAAATTTTAATTTTTATTGTGGATTTGGGCTTCACCTAAATGGATCTATATCAAAAATATGGTGCAAACAATTATATTAATAAAAAGCTAAATAAAATTAATCAAATCGAAATACATTTTATTAATTTGTTTTGTTAAAATTTCATGATTCGATTCTTGCATCCCTTGTTGCTCCAATCCGACTATGAACACATTTCCTCGTACGGGAAAAGACACGTAAAATCTTTTTTTTTTGGCTTTTTCTCTGTCTCAAGAATCATGAAGATGAATGAAGCCTTTGTTTGGACTGTCTCAAGAAGCATGTGCTTCCTCCACAAGGAAGCAAGCAAGCAATTTAATCAATTTATCTAAATTAGTATTTCGTATAATCTATAATCTCAAATGACAAATTTCATTAATTATATTAATGCTAGATTATGCACATTCTCTACAAAAGCTTGATTGGATACTACACGATATATTAATTTGAACAAATTACAAAAAAAAAAATTTTTTTTGCGAGGCTATAAAAATTATAGTCAAAAATAAAATTTTAAAACATTAACAGCACACTCCCATATTCTTTGATAAAAATACAATTTGAAAGAACAATTAAAAAGATTTGCGCTTGAATATACTAACTGTCCTGCTGTTACAATCATTGGTAACAAGTAGAAATTATAAACGCTTATAAAATATCATTAAGCTGTATATAAAACTTTAGAAAATTCATACAAAAATATTTTAAATATAGAAAAATTAAGTGATATATTGTATTACAGTGTTTAAAATTCATATAGTATCAAATGAATGAGAATTATCTCAAACGATAGGGGTGTACTTATAGTGATATATTGCATTAATTTTTTTAATATGTATAAAAATAGGAATAAGTATTGTTTTTCGGACGGAATATATCTTTTTAGCATTTAAACCGCATAATCATAAGAAAATGTTAGTACCATTATTCATAATAGAATAAATATAATTAAGAAAAGAACTTTTGTCATGTACCATTGATATTTTGTTATTTCCAGGAAACATGCTTTAGGAATCGAACAACGAATATTATCTTCAACATTTTCCAAGGCGGCTTCTCAGTTCACATTGTTGGTCAAATTTTAACTCAGTTATTGTAACTTTTTTGTTCCGTCATCATCCATTGTAAAAATTACAAAAACAAAAAAATTATTATTTATTTTCTATGACACAATACACAAATACATTCCTCGAGTTCGAAAAATATACGATTTATTCTATGTGATTTTATATAATACACTATTACCTCTCTGATGTTTGAAAATTATATTATTTATCCCTTGAAATTTTGACATATTTCACTGTTACCTTCATACAAATTTAATTTACTGAACTAATACCCTTTCAGCAAAAGAGAATATTTTTTTTACTGGTGTATTATATTATTTTTCAAATCTAAATGAGATATTAGTATATTATATCAAACTACATAGGGCAAATCATATATTTTTCAAATTTCAAGAAATTACTAATGTATTTAGTCAAATTACAGCGAGTAAATAGTAATTTTTTCAAAAAATAATTGATATATGGAAATTTACACTTAAAAATATATTTTTTACACAAATTAAAAATTCAATTAATATAAAATACAAATTAGCATACATTTATTTATATTTTTTTAAATATATCCCTATATTAGTTAAAAACATATAAAAATTAAAGATAAATACTGACGAAAAATTAATTAAAATTAAAAAAATAGTTATATTCTTATAAGTAAACTACTAATTTAAGATAGGAAAAAAAAAATTAAGAATATGTTTATACTGCCAAAGAGAATATTAATTTCCCTATAAGCACCTTAATGGTAAGGCCCTTTAGGTCCTTAGACCTTTGGAAAATTTTCAGAGGAAAATTAGATGAAAATTTTAGTTTTTTACTAGGACTATTTAGTAGCTTATTATGTCGTTCTTTTTTTAAATCTAGGGCTTTATTATCTTCAATGTACACTTTTTTTTTTGGTACTTTTTGAAATTTTGGTGGCCGAAAAGAATTTGAAAGTCACTTCTTTATTCGTTTCCACATTAGACTTTGATCATTTGTAGAAACTTTTGTATTATTAGAGATTGCAAAGCTTGGAGCTTTGAAGAGTAAAGTGTTGGAAGTGGAAACAATTTTTAGATTGAGAGGAGTTTCATGTCTCAGTCAAAATTAAATATTTCAAACTTTTTTAATTTAACCGAAATATGCAATCACATTTTGCATTATATATAAACACACTTTACATGTTAATATTGAGTATTTATCCATAACTTTTACAAATCATATTTTGTAACATCTATAGATAATATTTATTTGTCAAGATCGTCCCATAATTTTTAGAACAAAATGAAAAAAATAAAAAGTTGAAACAAACCTTTTAGAATCGGATTCATCAAAATATAAACAAAGCAAAAAGACCAAAAATTTTAGTTGTAGTTGATGAATCTTTTTTGTTTGTCCAACATGTTTGATCACCAAATATTCTCTTCCATTATTTTTCTTTTCAAGAACAAGATGTTTTTTTTTTCCTTCCTATTTTTCTCTCTCACGTTTTTATCTCCTGCTCTCTTACCTTCTCCTTTTCTTCTTCTTCTTTCTTTGTCTTTTTCTTTCTTTTATTTTTATTTAAATAAATGAATAGGATAAGGAAGAATAAAGCAAGGTGGCAAAATTTGATTAGCAAGAGTGGTAAAATATATTAATAGTTTAATACAATGTGCCAAAATAATGAAGGATGGTAGAGGAAACAATGCCACATCAATCATCGTAATTACTTTAATATACTATTATAACTAATTTAAATTAACAACTTAATAAAATTATGATAATTTTAATTAAAATTATATAGGAGAAGTAGTTAAAATTAATCAATATTAATTTTAACTCAAATAATATAAGTGATCATTTTTAATTTAATTCTTAATTATCATATTATAAATATTGACTAGCCAAAATTAATTTAGGTGTAACTTATAAGGTTAAGACTTTTATCGGAATGAAAATATAATATTAACTCTTTAATATTATATCAAATACATTTCCAAATTCCTTGTATATATATCGTTTTGAAATTCTCCTTTAATTAACGATAAAATTTCAAATATTAATTTGACATCTAGATCATAATACTAAGTTCTCTCGTTATGATTCCAATATCGATTAGAGTCATAGCATGTCAAACTTTACTGTTTAATATACTAATGAATGATAATTTGCGTTTTAATTAAAATAAAATTTATCATTATTAGTATAACTAATAATATCGATCTCACATCGAATAAATAATATTTTTCATAGCCAGCAATTTATTTTATTAGAACTAAAATATCAACTTCATTATAATCTTGCCCTAGTCTTACAGAGTAACGAGTCTCAATATTGGTAATCTCATGTCTCACTACATAACTAACTATAGTAACTACAAACCGGATTACCAAGTATGGATAGCCCAGTATAAGGCAAAAATACCTCCACAACCACCTATAAAAGGATAGTCTTGATACTTCAAATCAAAGGACTTTGAGTCATAAAAGATTCATATATTATGACTAAGATAATAATTGTTGATGTCAAACACTATTTGTGTAGTTATTATCAAGTATCACTGTTCGGTACCCATAACTCTTTAAAAACTCATTAGTTTATCTAGATATCACTATATTATGGAAAATAAGATTTCTCCTCAAAATAAACCATATGATAACCTAAAGGCTCAGTGAATGCCCAATTCATTGTCCTTTTTCGTTATAAACATTTTTGAGATTATATTTTACTAGAGATATTTATCTCATTATTATCAATAAGTTGATAATAAATGCTCTATGGATAATCAATGAGTTGTATATTTCATAGTATAATATAACTACTACATTCATAATATAATCAACTTGAATATTTTATTTATAATGAATATGAAATATATACATGTCTATTATGATACATTATTTAATATATAAAAAGAAGTGAATACATTAGGGTATACACACCGTTAATAATAAATTCCCACTTGAACTAGTATCATTCACTATAGTATCTAAGATTTATTTTCTAAAGGTGGTGATCTAACTGTGCTTGTGTCATAGGCTTCATGAATGGATCAACTGCATTGTCAGTTGATGGAACTTTTTACATCGAGATATCATCTCGTTCAACTATTTCTCTAATTAAGTGATAACGCCGTAGCACATGTTTGAAGTTTTTGTGAGAACTTGGTTCCTTAGACTATGCAATTGTACCATTATTGTCACAATATAAAGAATGAGACTATAAATAAATGGAAGTACATCTAAATTCATTAGAAAGTTCTTTAACCACACGACTTCTTTGGCAGCATCTAAGACTGTAATGTATTTAGCCTATGTTGTAGAGTCAACAATGGTCGTTTGCTTGTAAATTTTTCATAATATTGCTGCACCATTTAGGGTGAATATATGTCCTGATATGGACTTCAATTCATCCTTATCTGATTAAAAATAAGAATCTATATATCCAACCATACTCAGATCGCCTCCTCCATAAACTAAGAAGAAATCTTCAGTCCTTCTCAAGTACTTAAAGATTGCCTTAATTGATGTTCAGTGCCATTCTCCTAGATTAGATTGATACCTGCTAGTCAAACTAACCACAAAAGCTATGTCTGGTCTAGTACACAATATAATATATATTATACTACCTATGGTTAAAGCATACGATATGTCAACCATTCATGCTCTTTCTTCAGGAGTTTTGGGACTCATTTCCTTAGAAAGATGCACTTTATGCCTTATAGATATTAATCCTCTTTCAGAATTTTCCATCCTAAACTTTTTTAGGATCTTTTCTAAATAGAGGACTTGGGATAGCCCTAACATTCTTTTAGCTCTATCTCTATATATCTTAATACCAAGAATGTAGGCTACTTCTCCCAAGTCTTTCATGGAGAAGGTGGATGATAACCAGACCTTTATGACAGTTAAAAAGACATCATTACCCATGATTAAAATATCATCAACATACAAGACTAAGAAAGCAATCTTGCTCCTACTAATTTTCTTCTACACACAAGCCTCATTAGGATTTTGAATGAAGTCATAATTCCTTATGGCCTTATTGAAATGCTAGTTCTAGCTCATTTAAGCTTGCTTAAGACCATAAATGGATTTATTAAACTTGCACACTTTGGAACTATCTTCAGAATCAAATTCTTTAGGTTGTTCCATATAAATTTCTTCTTCAAGAAATCCATTGAGAATGACAGTTTTGACATTCATTTGCTATATCTCATAATCATAGTGTGCATCAATGACTAAGAGTATTCGAATACTTTTAAGCATGGCTATGAGAGAGAATGTCTCTTTATAGTCAATTCCTTCCCGTTGGTGATGCCCCTTCACTACAAGCCTATCTTTATAAGTATCAATATTCCTTTCAAATTATATCTTGCGCTTATAAACCCATTTACAATCTATTGGAACTATTCCTTCAGATGGGTCTACAAGTTTGCAAACTTGATTCTTGTACATGAAATTTATCTCAGCTTGCATTGCTTCTTGCCATTTAAGAGCATCAATGTCAGACATTACCTCCTCATAAGTGACAAAATCTCATGGTTGATCATTACTACCAAATATAAATAACTCTTGGTCATATTTAACAATAAATCCACACCATTTAGGAGGGTGTGAAGCTTTTTCAAACCTCCTAAGAGCTAAAGTGATATTCTTTGTCATGTTAGGTTCAATTGGCTTATCAATCTCCATTAGTTCAGCCACTTGGATTTATTTTTCAGATGATTCTTTATCCAAAACTATGTCTGCCTTTGCCACCTTCTTTGAGAAACTCATTCTCAAGAAAAATGACATCTCTACTCACAACAACAATTTGTTCATCAAGTAGATAGAAATGATATCCTAAATTATTTCTTGCAACATCATATCCAACAAATCAACCTTTAGTGAATTGTTCCTCTAACTTATCTATGTTTTGATTTTTAATATAGGCAAGACAACTTCATATCTTAAAATGAGATAATATAAAAATTTTACCAGTTCATATCTTATATGGAGTGGTATCCATAGATTTAGAAGGAATTCTGTTAAGAATATATAACGTTGTTTCCAAAACATAACCCCAAAAGGAGATAAGCAAGTCAGTATAACTCATCATACATCGTACCATATCTAACAGTGTACGATTTCTCCTTTCACTCACGCTATTTAGTTGAGGTGTACTAGATGGAGTGAACTATATGACAATTCCATTTTTTTTTTAAATAGTCATTAAAATCAGTACTTGAATATTCACCACTTCAATCCAATCGAAGTGCTTTAATATTCTTTCCTAATTTATTTTCTACTTCGACCATATACTCTTTAAACTTTTCAAAGACTTCAAACTTGTATTTCAATAAATACAAATACTCATATCTATACTTATTGTCTATAAAGGTAACGAAGAATCGATAACCTCCTCAGGCCATTTCTTTAAATGGTCCACAAATATCAGTATGAATTAATTCAAGAAAATTATCAGCACGTACCATTTGACCAGCAAATTAAGCTTTAATCATTTTTTCTTGCAGACATGACTCACATAGAATCATTAGATTGAGAATCTAAACCTTTTAGAATTTCTGTGTCTATCAATTTGTGAATATGTGTATTAGAAATATGACCAAGTTTTAAGTGTCAAACTCGTGTCATACTTAAATCATCATACTTAGCTTGATTAGAATTGTCATTTATTAGGCGTATCATAATATAAATAATATATGCCATGATGTTTAGTTACAATGCCAATAAAATTTTTATTAAAATAAATGCAACACACATCTTTGCAAAACAAGAATTCATAATTGTTGTTTATCAAAATGGATATAGAAATAATGTTTTTATAGGCATTTAGAATATACAAAATATGCAATAATAAGATTATATAATAATTTAACAAAATAGAGATATGTCCCACTTGTTTGGCTACAATTTTTGCTCTATCACCAAAAGTGAGCTTTATCTTATCATCATATAATAACTTTTTATGCCTTAGATACTACACAAAGGAACAAATATGAGTAGTTGCTCTTGTGTCTAAGACCCAAAGTATATGATGAGTTAAAAGAATAATCATAATTTAAATCAATATTTAAATTCAAAGGATGAGAAATACCTAAAAGACCTGGAATCCCTTTACCCTTAGTCTTCTCTAAACTGTTTAGATAAACTAGGTAATTTCTCTTCCAATGACCATCCTTCTGACAGTGGAAATAAGTTCATTTGTCAGCCTTTGGTTTAAACTGGCCCAAAGCTGAAGCTTTTGTCTTTCCCTTACCTTTTTTAGGATGCAAAGAAGAGGTAATGAAACTATTTCCCTTATTGGTCTTTTTCTTCTTCCTTTTCTTTAGGAGAGAAGAAGAAGCTACTACCAATACTTTTGCCTCTTTATGTTGGGGATTAATCATAGTATTTTGGTGATAAACTAGATTTTATTGCAGCTCTTACAAAATGCATTCCACTTTATTCAAATTAAAGTTAGAAATAAAACTTTCGTAAGAATGTGGAAGTGATGCTAGGATACGGTCTATCTTAAGCTCTGCATCTATGAAGAAATGAAGAAATTGAGATCTTCAAGGCAATGTATAAGCCTTATCATCTCACCAACATGTTCACCATCTTGGCCTTCCTTCATTTTCATTTGGAATAGTTAAAGTGGATAGTCCTACTAGCCTCACCATAACTTTCCTTCACTAGTTACAAAATATCATCACAAGCTTTTATCTTTTCATATTGCTCTTGTAGCTTATTTTCCATAGAAGCAAGTATATAACGCTTTGCTTGAGTATTCTTATCAACTTAATCCTTGTAATGTTGTTTTTCAGCCTCACTTGTACCAGCGACAGGCGCTGCAGGTTTTGGCTTACTAGTAATATCCCACAAGTGCTACTGGAGAAACATCAGCTTAAGGTTCCTAAACCGGTCCATTTAATTAGGCTCGGTGAGCCTATTATGGTCTAAAAGTGATTGGAGTATTGATGATATAGCCATATTATTAGAGAAAAATAACTGCAGAAAGAATATAATATATCCGTTTAATAATATATTAATGGTCAAATCAATTAACCAAAATGATTTGAACACATAATTATAATGGTTTTTCTTGTAAGAAATGGAAGTCCCGTTAGGGTGAACTTCTAGTGGGTAAGTTAGGTCTCAATAATATTCTAATTAATATTCTTCAGCTTTCTATAGTAACATTATTGGAATATTAACATAATAATGAGATGACAACTTATTGTTAAATACAACAATTGTAAACCCAATTTATTTCTTTTTTAACTAGTTCCTAATACATTAATCCTCAGCTTTACAAAATGACATTCTTGGGCTAACATATTAGATGAAACCTACCCACAAGATCAATAAAACAAATGAACTCAATCTAGTATCACTCGGCTTTATAAAATGACATTCTTACAACACTAAATGTTCATCCATTCTAAAAGTCAAATATATTATTTGATCTTCTCATTAATATAAAACAACTTGCATATTAATGCTCCCATGAAGAGTCTTAATATAGATATCTTACATATTTATTGGATTCATTATATTTGGAAAGATTACTTAGTCTTTTGTCCTAATTTTAAGGCCTCACTTTGCACATTTACTGGCATCATTAAAATAGTAAATTTATCTTTGAATTATCACATAATCCAATTTTAAGGTTAATATTTGCACATTAATCTTTTTCATGTCATATTTCATATGATCATTAAAGGTAATTACATCTATACTCAGATAATTATGGATATTTATACATACATATCATATAAGCTTGAATAAAATGCATATTACCCCTCTTTAGTATACACATTATGTTTCATAAATAAATGTGAGTTCATTATATAATCATATTATATAATATTTAAATTAATTTAATTTTAGAGTCAATATATCTATATATATTTTATGAGTATATTTTTATACTCATCTCGTCCAAAAATGAATTTTACACATAAAGGTTGGATTTTTGCAACAATTTAGAAAAATCAACCATATAAAAATTTATATATAATTTAAATTTCATTTAAATTATTATAGACTTTTTTTATTTATTATTTTTTTAATCCAAAATTAACATTTAAAGCTCACTTTATTCAATCATTTACCACATCTAATTACATCACATGCAATAAAAGAAATTAATCATGCAATTTCCAATCCTATTGAAATTGCTAGAACAATTCCCACCCCAAAATGAAAAATACAAAATAAACTTCATCTTGGAAAACTTTTCTTATTGCTCCTCCTCATAATTTCGAGTCTACTTGCTCCAAAGAAAAAATATTATATTTTATCCTCTTGGCATACCAAGAGCTTCAATATATTAGCAAAACTAAACTATGGATTTATTAATATTACAAACCAATATATGAAAATAATATAACCCATTATTACACATTTGAAAATCCAAAATAAAAAGAGGAAAAATATCTTGTAACATCAACATGTAACATAACATATAGATCAAAGCTAAAATAACAACAAGAATATCATCAATAACCAAACTGAGCCTACTAACATAAAAGATTGTCATTTTGCTCTAAAAAAATACTGAAAGACTCTGATACCAATTGTTGGAAGCAATTTTTTGAATGATGGGAATTCTAGGTCTCAATCAAAATTAGAGATTTAAATTTTTTTTAATTTGACCGAAACATGCAATCACACTTTGTATAACATATAAACACATTTTATATGTATTTGCATGTTAACATTGAGTATTTATTCATAATTTTTACAAATCACACTTTGTAACCTTTATGGATAATATTCATTTGTCAAAATCATTTTATGATTTTTAAAATAAAATGGAAAAATAAAAGGTTGAAACAAACCTTTTAGAACTGAATTCACCAAAAGACAAACCAAGTAAAAAGACTAAAAGTTTAGTTGCAGTTGATGAAACTCATTTGTTAGTCTAAAATATATGATCACTAAATATTCTTTTCCTCTATTTTTCATCTCAAGAACAAGAAGTTTTTTTCCCTTCTTCCTATTTTTTTTCTCTCTCTCTCTCTCTCTTATGTTTTTATCTCCTGCTCTCATACCTTTTCATTTTCTTCTTCTTCTTCTTCTTCTTCTTTCTTTGTCTTTTTCTTTCTTTTGTTTTTATTTAAATAAATGAATAGAATAAGGAAGAATAAAGCAAGGTGGAAAATTTTGATTAGCAAGAGTGGTAAAACACATTAATAATTTAATGCAATGTGCCAAAATAATGAAGAATGATGGTAGAAGAAACAAAGACACATCAATCATGATAATTACTTTAATATACCATTATAACTAATTTAATTAACAACTTAATTAAATTATGATAATTTTAATTAACAATTTAATTAAAATTATATAGAAGTAGTTAAAATTAATTAATATTAATTTTAACTCAAATAATATAAGTGATCATTTCTAATTTAATTCTTAATTAAATTAATCTCCACATCATAAATATTGACTAGCCAAAGAAATTAATTCAGCTGTGACTTATAAGGTTAAGAATTTTATTAGAATAAAAATATAATATTAACTCATTAATATTATATCAGATACATTTTCGAATTCCTTGTATACTTGGACATATTAAGTATCATTCTAGAATTTTTTTTTAATTATCGATAAAATCTTAAACATTAATTTGACTTTTAGGTCATAATATTAAGTCATTTCGTTATAATCCCGATATTGATTAGGGTCATAGTGCGTCAAATCCTATTGGTCAATATACTAATGAGTGATAATTTGCGTTCTGATTAAAATAAGACTTATCATTATTAATCTAACTATTAATATTGATCTCATATTGAATAAGTTATATTTCTCCTGACCAACAATTTATTTTATCAGAACCAAAATATCAACTCCATTAGGATTTTGCCCTAGTGCTACAGAGTAACGAGTCCTACTATTGGTAATCTCATGTCTTACTACATAACTAACTGTGGTGACTACGAGCAGGATTACCAAGCATGAATAGTCTAGTACAAGGTAAGAACATCTCCATAGCTACTCATGAAATGACAATCTTGACGCCTCAAGTCAAAGGACTTCGACTCATAAAAGACTCATATATTATTACCAAGATAATAACTGTTGACGTCAATCACTATTTGTGCTTTTGTTATCATGCATCATTGTTCAGTACCCTTAATTCTTTAAGAACTCATCGGTTTATCCAGATATCACTATATCATAGAGAATGAGATTCCTCCTCAAAATAAACTATGTGATAACCTAATAGCTTAATGAATGCCCAATTCACTGTCATTTTCTAGTTATGAATATTTTTGAGGTTATCTTTTACCAAAGATATTTATTTCATTATTATCAACAACTTGATAATAAATGCTCTGTGGATAATCAATGAGTTGTATATTTCATAATATAATGTAACTACTACATTCATAATATAATCAATAACTTGAATATTTTTATTTATTATAAATATAAAATATGCACGTGTCCATTATGGTACATTATTTAATATATAAAAAGAAGCGAATGCATTAGGGCGTATACACCACTGATAACATGAAAATCATTAATTCAAAGAAGATTCAAGTCTACTATTCTAGGAATTATTCTTCTACTGTAAACATGTTTAGTTTAGGTTTTGTTATCAACTTGACCATAGTTATAGCCATATTAGTCTAAACTCTTTTGTTAGGTATTTTAGTAGCTACTTAGGTTGTATGAATTTTTCCATTTGTTTTTAATAAAATTTGATATCCTCTAATATCAATTTTGCTTCATTAATTTTGAGTTAGATATTGATTGGCCACTTTTTATTTAATTTGGAATGAATATGTTAGAATTATGTTATTAGATGAATCATCTTTAAATTTACCTCAAAATTGAATTGTACATTAATTGCACCATTAGTTTGGATAATTGATAAATTAAGGTGAGAGCTATTGAAATTGCATTTTATTGTGCTTAATTGATTATGAAAATGGATTATAAACTAGGAATGTTAGCTAAATACCTAATTAAGTCTCATTAGTTTATTGCTTCTGTTTGTTTTAGTACGGTCTGGTCATTCTTTAGCATTAATTTAATTAATTTAACTTCAAACCCATCAAAACGACATCTGAATGTTTAGGTTTATTCATTTGTGGTTATAGGCAATTAAATGTAATTGGAAATTTAAGCCAATGGTTATGTGGGAGAATGATTTTGAGAATATATTTTCACTGTACAATTGGCTCGTATACAATTGCAAGTTAATTTGTTAACATTAAGAGTTTGTGAAGTCGAATTTGAGTATTATAATACCTGACTCGTAAATCTTGTGAGCTTAATCAAGCAGTTATTTTTTTATTATTAAGTTACTTATATACCTTCAATATTTAAATATATTTGAACTTAACTGCGCTAATACGAGTCAAATTAACTACACTAATTATTAAATTTTTTAATCGATTCAAGCTTCATTTTATCAAGTTTAAGTAATTCAAATATTTTTCACATTGATTTTCGAACAAATTAAAAAAAACTAGATAGAGTTCAAGCATCGAGTTTTCTAATATAGTTAGTTCGAATCTTATACTATTATAAGATTAAGTGATGTTAAAGTGGTGATGACGTGTCACTTTTTTGTTAACACCATTTAATACCGTTAATAAAAATTTATAATTTTTTATTAACAGAGTAAACTACAAATCCTGTTTTGTAAAAAAAATTAATAATAATATGGACCTTTATTTAAAAATCGCAAAAAATAGAAGCTACTTATTTATACTTTTTCCTATTAAAAAAGAGTAAAAATATCTTTATATTCAAGAAGAGAGTTAAAAAGTCTAAATTACATAATAGAAGTTAAAAAATCTTTCTTTAAGAAAATGAGCACTCAGTGAACTTTGCTCAAAAAGTAAAAAAGAGAAGACTAAAAGAAAGGGAAAAGAAACTATTAAGAGAGAATGTTATTAATATTTTCATTTTTTAACACTTTTTAATATTTATTTTTTGATTGGTTAGAAAAGGGAGAAATTTTTAAAAATAATTTTTTAAAATTTTTTCTCACCTCATCAACCAATCAAATGATGAATGTTTAAAATATTGAAAAATAGAAAGTGTATTTAATATTTCTCACTGCTAAAAATGACCCTTTCATGAGTATAATTTGAATGTACTTAATATTGATTTTGAACAGATAAAAAAAAAAAAGATAAAATTCGAGTATAGAGTTTTTAAATATAGTCCGCTTGAATTTTATACTCTATCAATTCGATTTGACTCGATTACACTGTTAGCGTGAACTCTTCATTCTCTCTCATCTTGTTTCTTTGTCACCATGGATCTGCATTTTGTTTTTCAATCCTCATCATGTATATGCCCATTTTTTCTTCTTGCTCATCGTGGATCTATTTCATATGTATTTGAAATCACGGGACAATAATTTATTTTCTTTTATACTATAACCCAGCTCTCTTCGGTTCATTGATTTTCGATTTTTATTGGTTTTTGTCGATTCAATATGTTTTTTTATCTCTTTCTAGTTTTTATACTAAATTGGATATTATTAACTATCTATTGATGGTTTACTAACCAATCGGCTCAGTATTAAAAAATCGATGGAAGATTCAAATTTAATATTTTACAGCTCTAGTCATCTCATCAATAATATAGTAAGTTAAAGTTTATTGGTAGATTTAGTACGTTTTCAAGAACATTGGTTGAAATGCAACACCTTGGAGTAACCACAATAATCTTTTTTATTTTAAAAAGTATATTTTGTAGAAAAAAGAATATTTTATAATTAGAGCATTTCCAACAATGCTATTTATTTAAAAGAGCATATTTGGTAGAGTAAAAAATATCTTAGAGTGATTTAAATATCGAGAGTAAAAATATTTTTACAAGTTCAATAGAATCCATAAATTTTAAATACATGGATTGTGAAATTTATAAATTCTAAAAATTCTATCATTTGATTTTATTATAAAATTCATGAATTGATGATGTAATTGCTCTTACAACTTATGTTTGGTTCAATAACCGTAATATATAAATTTAATAATTAATTTTCAATTTTATCCTTTATTAAAAATTAATATTTTATTATTAATTAAGCATATATAATCAATTCCACTGTATACTTAATTAAAAAAATAAAATTAGATTTTTTAAGAGTCGAAATATAAAAAAATTAAAAATAAAGTATTATCATTATATTATATTTTTTCTCTTTACTTTAATTTATCTCATACAAAGTAATATTTATGAAAAGAAAAAAAGTAAATGATTTTTAGTATAAGGTAAGAGAAATTATTTTTAGAGAAACAAACCAATAAAAAATATATGCATGAAAATTGGAGATGTATTAATTTCAATTAGAATTGAGAGTAGAGTTTGACTCTATAAATACAGAGAGTCAAATACGTTATTTTCTCTAAATTTTAATGATCTAATAGAGATACTTTTATAGAACGACTTTTTAAAATAAAGAGTATAAATCAAATAAAAAGTCTATTGGATATGCTTTTAAAGTATTTTTAAATATAAAGAGTAACATATTTTTTTTTACAAATCCAATTGACTCATAATATTTTTACTTTTCATATTAATTTATCACATATAAATTAGATAAATATTATTTATCCCAAGACTTTTTGTTCCAATTAGCATACAATATTTCTATTCTATCTACCCACATACTTGTTTTACTCAACTTGCATTACAAGTATAAGTATTTTATACTAATTGAGACAATTAAGACAAAAAATATTGAAACAAATAACATTTTCTTATAAATTAAAAAGAATAAATACTTTTATTACATGGAAAGAGAATAATATTTTTTTTTTTGAAAAATACAACAATAAAATATAAACTATACATAAAAGTAAAAATGCATTAATTAAAATAAGAATATAAAATAGAGTTTAACTCTGTAAATATAATGAGCCAAACTTACTACCTATTTTAAATTTTAAAAATAAAAAATTTATTAAAAACGTTTATGAAATGACTTAATAAAAAATATACTCAAATAAAAAAAGTAGTCGTTGGAGATGCTCCAAGGATGGAAAAGCTATGCCTCCCAAGCCCTTTCATAATCAATAGAACCTTGCTGAAGGTATTGGAATTGCTGTCCTAATTAAGCATCACTGCCAACTGGTTTAACTTTCTTTTAATTAATACTACTTTTTCATACATTTTCTACTCTTTATTTTTAATATAGAAAAGATATATATCTTTTTATTTATAAAATATTATTAATTTGTATAATAAAAATTAATACTTTATAAAAAAAATTTATTTATAAAATTTTATTAGTTTTTATAATAAAAATTAGTACTTAATTAAAAAAAGTACATATTTTTTTGTATTAAAAATATATTATAAAATATCTATTAGAAAGGAAGTGTTAGTAATACTTCTCTTATAAGATTTATTCTTTTAGAATTCTTTTAATTATCATAAGCTTTTTTTCATAGTTTTATATTCCTAGAAGTATTGGTAAAAGTTGAAAATTATTGTGGTTTTCTTCCAAAATTCAGTTAACAAATTTTACATAATATATGACTACTAAAAATTTAATTAATCTCATGATTAACATATATAGACGAACTAATAATTAGCACCCAGCCCCATGTAGCATAGACAAATATAGAATTCAAAAATATTTTTTGTTATTTTTTAAAAAAAATTAATGACTGCTTAGAGACGAAGTTGTCTAAAAGCATCTCCCTTGACTTGTAATTAGAATTGCATTGATGATATGACACTTGCAAAATTAATTGAATGAATAAAGTGAATGATGGCATATTTCCAAGTAATGAAATAGGTTTCATTTAAATTATTTTATGATACTTTTAATTATAAATAATAAATACAATATATTAAAATATTAATTAAATCTCACAATAATATTAATTATAGAAATAAAATGTGTTTAAAAGTGTTATTAAGATTTTATTAATGTATGTACCCAAAAAAAATTTATTAATATAGTACAATTGCAAAACAATCACATGAACGTGTATACTTCATGTTTGGAGAGAAATCCCTCTCAAATAGACGAAAAATAAAGTGAAACTAAAGAACTTTCGCTATTTGAAGTTCAGAATCATTTTTTGTCGGCCATGTAATATAATTTGATTGTACTATGAAAAAAATAAAGGAGAGAAGACTGAAAGAAAGGAAAAAGAAACTATTAAGAAAGAATGTTGTTAATACTTTTCATTTTTTAATATTTTTTTTATTGGTTAAAAAAGAGAAAAAAAGAGAAAAACATTTTTAAAAAATAAAATTTAATTTTTCTTTTTTTTTTTTTTAATTATCTCTCATGTCAACTTATCAAAATATGAATGTTAAAAAATAGGGAGTTGGGTTTTTATCTATTCATTTATTTTGGTCATTGAAAAAAATAAAGAAAGTCGTGAGCACCACCAATCAAAACTAAATGTAATTAAATTAACTCAAGAGGATATAATTGAGTTAATTTGGTATTTTTTAGTTTAATTAGAAATTTTTAATTTAAATTTTTAAATATGTAACTATTTTGAAATTTTTAAAAATTTTGAATATATTCTAAATTAATTTAACTAATTTTGATATAATATTAATAATAAAAAAGTAAATGTAACTAATCAAATCAATATACACCCACTTAGTTTGTTCAAATTTCAAGATTCGATTTTTGCATCTAATCGGACATGAACGGAAACAGACATTATATTATTTTTTGAAGATTCGATTTTAGTTTGTTCAAATTTCAACATTCCTTGTACGGAAAAAGACAAGTAAAATCCATTTTATTTTTTTATTTTCTCTCTGTATCTCAAAAGTTATAGCGATGAAACTTTTGATTGGAGCATGTAGGATTAATTATAAGAGTGATAACCAAAATTTTCACTTTATTATAAATTTGTATTAAAATTTTTAGTTATTGTACATTAACACTAAAATTTTTAAAAATGTTACAATCTAAGAGATAAAGTCAATTTCTGATGTTGAAATATCAAATTGGCAATATTACATTACATGAACTTACATGTTTTTTTTTCTACAAAAAAATACTTGTAAAAACGACATCATTTGCAATTTAATGTTTGATTTAAGGGTTTTTTTTTATCTTTAAATATTACTAAACGATATCATTTTAGCATGTATTCTTTGTATTGGAAAAATGGTACACAAAAAAAAGGTTGAATTAGTAGCAAATATAAATTTTCGACTTAATGAATTTTGTTAAGTGTTTGAGCAATATGTAAATAAAAGTATAGAAAGTAAACGAGTAAGAGAAGATTACACATAAAGATTTATAGAGGTTCGAATGTTAATAAACTCTAGTTATCTCTCCAACCGTAATTGGGAGTTCTACTATTTCAACTTGAGATTATAAGAAAGTTTCCTAGCTAACTCACAATTAGAAAGTTTTTCTAACTCACCTATAACTAAGTGTTTTCTCAAGACTCACATCGAATCCAAATCCCTTATATTTTAATGGCTCACATAGTAATCAATTTCTTGTATTTTGAACAGGCTCACACATAACCCAAACAAGAGTTTTTCTAACTAGACTCACTCTTACAATCTATACCAAGTGTTTAGGATTAACACTTAAACATTTTTACAAAATAAGTTGAGAAATAAATTTGTAAGAGTTTTGGCACACTTAATATTACGCTCCTCAATTCTAAGGCCTTTTGAAAATCTATTTATAATGTTTACCTTCCAATTAACCATTACATATGGTATCAAAATTATTTATAACGTTCAAAAGATGATTGACTAAAAGTTATTTGACAAAGACAGTTTTCCGGTCGGAAAATTCATATATCCGTTGGAGTCTTACAAGTAACAGCCTTGAATTTATCCTTTTTTCTTCAACAACTCTTTAATGGCTAGTTTCAGTCAAATTTTTCGGTTGGGACAAGAGTTTTCTAGTCGAGAAACCATGTTTCCAGGTAGGAAAAATATACTTTCCGGTCGGAATAACTTTCTAAAACTTTTGACTTGAAGTTTGAAATGCTAGAATCAAGCACTTCCCGAGTGAGAAACTTTTTTCTTGAGGGGGACACTTTTTTCTCGAGAGGGAGTTGCCTTTC
>CATIWF010011719.1:0-11770 GCA_949630135.1 Balakata baccata | reverse complement strand
ATGAATTAATTTTTTCTTTCTTACGAAATATAACTGAAAGATTTATTGTTAAGTAATCCTATCCCTACAGACTAACCATTTCGGGAACAAGATAAAATGATGCCATTTATATATTAAATTAATTAATTTAATAATTAAATTATTAGTTTTTAATAATAGATGGAACTTAATGAGATTTGTTTCCAAAATTAAGTTTTTGCTTTTGGGTTGGACTTAGAGATGATGAACTATTTTATTCGTGAGAACTTAGGGTCATTTGATATATGAAATAGTTTAGTTAAGTCATATGATTAATCCTATATTTGGTTTAAAAGACTATATTAAGCTTAGTAATTTCATGAGCTTACTAAACCTATAGAATGAGGATTAGTTAAAATCTACCTCCCCATGTTTTTAGTAATTCCCATCTAATGAAATTACTAATTTCTACAATATAAAATTATAAATCCCAAACTACCTTTAGAAACATGCCAATTTATATTAAGGACTAAATTGTTCGCATAAACATACAAACGCAGCAAAATAAAATTATAATTATTCATAATTTTAGGATTCAAAAACCAAACAAACAATATTTTACAATTTTTGTAAAATACGGATCTGACTATTTTTCACATGATCAAATGTATAAAGCAATAGATTGAGAATTACCTGTTGTAGCGTAGAAATCCAATTAAGATTGATTCATGGCTATCTAGCTCTTCAAGCATAGAGCTTCTAGTCTGTCCACACAGAAATAAAAACAACAACAGTAAACTTTTTACTGAAAAATTTAATAACATTTTTCTTTTAAAGATACAGTCTTTGTATCTTCTGGAAGATGATAATAATAATAAATAATAATAATCCCTTTTATCTTTTCCAAAAAGATAATATATATTATTTCAAATAAGAGGTATAATTTAATTAAATCTCTTTTAATAAGATGAGATAAGTTAAAACTTTTTTAAAACTTAATCTCTAAAATTAATTATAGGGCATTTCGGGTATTTACTAACAATCTCCCACTTGCACTATAATCAATTTTATTTTCTATCAAAATTAGATACAAAAGATAAGCTACAAAACATGTTTCTGTTTTAGGTTCTCTTAATTATAACTCTTATAATTGGACCTAAATCATATCATATATGTAAGTGTTCAGACTTCAAGTGTACTAGCACCTTGCAGGTTGTGCAAGTCTAACTAATAAGCTGCTCTTACTTCTCTTATTGTGTGTGACTTTCTACATTCATTACTGAGCTGGCTATGATAAACATTATGACACTTCATAGTTACTAATAAGTGGTATTATCATAATACAATTAGAGTTCTCATAAATCATAAGTGATATCTAGCAGTATATCATGACTATCCAGACAATAATGAAATTTATTTTATGATAAACCTGTTTTGATTTAGATTACCATATATTTAAATCCTTCCATTATCCCATAATCCAATTAAGTCAGAGTCATAGTAATGTCAAACTCTTAAAACTTAATCAAATGCACTAAGCACATTAATTACTTGACCATTAATGAGTAATTATATCTAATCTAATAATCATTCTATCCTAACTAGAAACTTTACTGTCAAGTGTATATGTGACTGTATAGAATATCTTCTTTGTTTACTTCAAAGTAATGGATTCTTTATTGACTAAACAAATAACTTCATGTATGACTAATTATAACTGTTAAATGACAACATTAGTACATGACTAGCACTAATACTTAAAGCATTGACAAAAACTAAATACTCATATATAAGATAATTTTGTCATCTCAGGTCTAAGGATTACACATACTATCTAAATCTGATAATGAATTATTGACAAAAAGTAAACTCCATGTAATTCACTATTACATGCGTCACTGTTCAAAATACTATGTCACACAAATATTCCCTATTATTTGTTTCAGTATCAGATACTGAATGACATGAGACTCACAATTCCATCATCATTAATATCTCATATTAATCATGGATAACAAATAATAAGTCAGTCTTCCGGATTAGTGATGCCCGATCATTAATCCTATAATTGGAAACCTTTATAATACTAATTCTGTAACATTTGACAATTGGGCATGCCGGTTTGATCGAAGTCTAAATTCGGACCTATGGAAAAATCATAAATAATAAGGAAATATATGTAGGGATATTAGTATGTGAGAACTAAAAATTTTGGGGAAAAGAACTGGAAAAAAATAAAATTACCCTACGAACAAAATCGGTATTTCCTAATTTGCTGGGAAAAAATGTGTAAGAAATAGAAAAGTTTGGGGCAAGAGTGAAATTTTCCATAATTAAAAATTAAACAAGATTAATTAAGTTAATGGACTAATAGAAAGAGATATTAAGTTAATTAGTGGGACTCACACACCTTAACTTAGTATAAAAGTCAAAATGTGTAGAAATTTCATTACTTCTCCAAGTTGGCATCTTCTTCTCCTCACCTTTCTCCTCATTTGGCCGACCACTCCAACCTCCCAAAACCCTTTATTTTTGCTTCCATCAAACTTCTAAAAGAGTGTAAAAGAAAAATTAAAGAGAGAGAAACCAATAAATTAGAGAATTTCCACCGTAAAAGAAACCTAGAAAGGAAGAAAAGAAGAAAAAAGAAAGAAATTGAAAGTGAATTTCAGCCACCCTAGAGGAGCATCAAGGTGAGTTTGTTCTTCTTAAATTTAACCTTATTCCATCTATTTGATACCCTTTTAATTGATTGTTGTGATTGGTATTGTTATATTAGGGTTTGTGTGGAAGATGTGTTGAGAAGTGTTATTTTGAATAGAAGTGATGGAATTGAGTTTTAGGTGGATGTAAATGATGAATTTATGGCTTGAAAACTAAAAGAATAAAACCTATAAGAAGGTATATGGGGCTGCCTAATGAAGGGGGAGTGAAGAGGAAGAAATTTAGAAGTGTTAGTGGTGGTTATGTGGCTTGTAGATGATGGGTGTTAAAGAGGAAGGGCTTAGTATGTAGGAGGCTGATTTGTTTGTGTTAAATGGAGAGAATGACACCAGGCTAAAATGAACACAAATAAGGTAAAAAGTGGAGGAAATAAAGATATGGAGAATGATAGAAAAATATTAGGAACATTAGGTATTGCTCATGCATAAACATTGGGTATATGCTTGGCATTGAATGAAATCTTATTTGTTTTGTTAAGGTCAAACAAGTAGCCATCAAAAGGTGGATAAAGACAAAGAAAAGTCCACCTAATAAGAGAAGGAAATAAAGGAAAAAGAGAAGAATTGAGGTTGCCTAGGTATGTGCTTCTTTGATAAAAATCTTGCATGCTTTAATAAATATGTTATATTGTGTATAATGTATGTTGGTGCATATAGATTGCAACGTAATACATTAAATTGTTGCTCTTATAATTTTGTGGTATAATGGTGTGAAATATTTAGTCTTATGAATGTGTATATGATCTAAAACTTTTGGGCACAAAAATAAATATATAAGGTCATGAAATTAACTAAGTTGCAATGAAGCTCATAGGTACCCTGTCACATATGCACTGGAATAGTCTTGATAAAATTGATCATAACCTAGGCTGTGGACCTTGGATTGGTAAGAAACTGATTGGATATGAAAGCTAACACATAGTGCTAAAAATGTTAGAAAGAACACAAGTTGAAATTTGGCATCCAACTAGATCAAATATTGGCTACAAAATTTCGGATCAAAGTGAACCAAGAAAATCATGGGCAGAAATTGATTGAACACTACTTCGTAATTTGACCATAACTTTTGGTAGAAAATTCATATTGCCCTAATTCATTTTGCAAATTCAAGATAAAATGATGACTAAAACTTTGTAGAAGACCATAATGTCCGAAACAAATCAAAAATGGGCCAAAATTTAGGCCCAATCCCAAGGCCGGAGTCTGCCATGAGTTATAAACTTGTATTTTGGGTATTTTTCACATGATGTGATTAGTATATGTTAATTATTGGCAATTTTGGTTTATGTGAATATGTGGACACATGATATATGAATGATAAAAAAAAAAAAAATTCAAAGCCCAAATACACCTATCTGTGAACTAGAAAAGTGGATAGTTTGGCATGCCAATTAGGGGAAAAAAAATAGAACGCGCATAATAAAGTATTATTGCAGCCGGTAATGGCACTATTAAAATGAAAGCCAATAATTATAATATTATTTAAAAAGCCGGTAATGGCAATGTTATAAAAGTCGGGAATGACAACCCTGTATTTCTATTAATTAGTTCAGACACATGTGCTACGAGCTAGACATAATAATAATAATAATAATAATAATAATAATAATAATAATAGTGGAAAAAAAAGTTAAAAGTAAATTAAAGGATAGTATGAATATTGTATGTATATGAATATGTATAAATGTATATAAATTAATAGATGGAAATTTATTTATGATGTATGTAATATGTAATTATGGCATGAATGAATGCATGTGTATGTAAGATTTTTATCCTATGAAGCACTACTAAGCTAGTAGCTTAGCGCGAGTATTTTTCCCTCGCGCAAATGCTGACGTTTTGAGGAAGATAAATTAGCTGTCAAAGGAAGAAGGGAATCCCATCAGAAAGCAGCTAGAAGTCTCAATTTATTTTGGTATATTTTATTAAACCTTTGTAAAATAATATCAAAAACTTATTTCACGTAGTTCATGTATTTTAAATATTTTGGATATGTAATATTAATGTAGTGAATTTAATATGGATGTAAATCTAATTTTAAAAGCTATATATATAAATTATGGAGTTCTAGAGTATGCAAAAATTTATGTATATTCAAATAAATATTTTAGTAAAAAAAAAAATTTATACTAGTGCTCACTATTAAAGATGAGGAATTAAGACAATTAGATATGTAATACTTGCTTACCTTACTATTACAGAGTGAGATAAGAGGGTGTTATAAATACCAAGACATTCGTCACTCATATTCTCAACCATTGAGAATGAATGCATCATCTAGTATTAATGGACTTATCAATTAAAACACAATATTAAGAATTAATTGAATTTAAACTTGCCATAAAATAAAATTGTTGCACAATAGGATATGTTCTAACTTCTTATTGATACATCACTAATAATTTCCACTAAAGCCAATCTTTACAATATCTAATTCCCATCTTTTCTATATGGTGATCTAGTTGCTGCTGATTCATGGTTGTAAGTGTCAGCTGCATTCTCAGCTGATGCTATTTTTAGCATAGAGACATCTCCTATTCTGACAATCTCTCAAATAATATAATATTGTCGTTCTATATGTTTGGATTTCTTGTGAGACCTTGGTTCCTCAGCTTGAGCTATAGCTCCATTGTTATCATAGTACAAAGGTACGCCTGACAAAATATTTGGAACTACTTCTAGTTCTGAAACGAACTTTTTAATCCAAACAATTTCTTTGGTTGCATCCGATGCTGCAATATATTCGACTTCTGTAGTGGAGTCAGCTGTAGTTTCCTGCTTTGAACTCTTCCAGCTCATAGCTCCTTCATTACAAATAAACACATTGCCTAAGATAGACTTTCTATCATCCACATCCAGTTGGAAATTGGAATCTGTAGAGCCTTCCAATTGCAAGTTACCCTTTCCATAAATGAAAATTAAATCTTTAGTCCTTCTCAAGTACTTAAGGATGTTTTTAATTGTTGTCCAATGTTCTTCTCCAGGATTAGACTGATATTTGCTAGTCAAACTAACAACATAAGCAATATCTGGCCTTGTACACAACATTACATACATTAGACTTCCAATAGCTGAAGCATATGAAATTTTAGTCATTCTTTCTCTTTCTTCAGGAGTCTTTGGAGACATTCTTTTGAAAGATGAATATCATGCCTAACTGGTAATAGTCCCTTCTTAGAGTCAAGCATGTTAAATCTTTTCAACACCTTCTTTAAGTATAGACTTTGGGATAAATCTATAGTTTTTTTCGCTCTATCTCTATAGATGCGAATTCCAAGAATATAAATTACTTCTCCCAAATCTTTCATAAAGAAAGTATCAGAAAACCAAATTTTGACTGATGTCAATATACTGATGTCATTCTATAAATAAAATATCATCTACATATAAGACTATAAAAGTGCTTGCACTCCTACTAGTCCTTTTGTAACATGGCTCATCTTCATTCTTGATAAAGTCAAATGATTTTATCGCTTCATCAAAACGATAATTCCAACTCATTGAGGCTTGTTAAAGACCATAAATGGATATCTTAAGCTTATACATCTTATGGGACCCACCCTCTGATTCGAAACCTTTAGGTTGTTCCATATATATATCTTCGTCAATGTATCCATTAAGGAAAGCAGTCTTAACATCCATTTACTAGACCTTATAATCATAGTGTGCAGCAATAGCCAACAGAATTCTAATGGATTTCAACATGGCTATAGGCGAGAAAGTTTCTTCATAGTCAATTCCTTGCTTTTGGCGATACTCTTTCGCCACTAGTCTAATTTTAAGGTTTCAACCTTTCCATTTGAACCAATTTTTCTCTTCTATATCCATTTATTTCCAATAGGTGTAATACCTTCAAATGGATCTACAAGTTCCCAAACTTGGTTCAAATACATTGAATCCATTTCAGAATTCATGGCCTCAAGCCATTTTATAGAGTCTATATCTGATATAGCTTCTTCATAGGTAGTAGGGTCATCTGAATGACAATTTCCTGCATGAATGAACAACTCTTGCATATTCTCATACAGAAGATCTAATTTTTGTGGTGCTTGAGATACTCTACTAGACCTACGTGGTTCTTGTGTGATGACAGGATCAATAGACATTGGATCATCATTGAACAAGTATGTCTCAACTTGTTCAGTTTGTTAGTCACTTGATATTTCATCAAGTTCTACTTTTCTCCTTATATCTCCGTCTTGAATAAACTCTTTTTTAAGAAAGATAATATCTCTACTGATTACAACTCTTTGTTCATCAGACAGATAAAAGTAATATCCAAGAGTGTCCTTTGGATATCCAACAAACCTTCATTTAATAGCTTTTTCTTCTAATTTATCTGTTTTTAAGCTTCTTGATATAAGCCCAACAACCCTAAATCTTAACATGCTTAAGACTTGGAGCCCTACCAATTAACATCTCATATGAAGTAGTAGGAATAGCCTTAGAATGAACTTTGTTAAGAATGTAACAAGCTGTTTCCAAAGCATAGCCCCAAAAAGAAACAGGGAGATTAGTGTAGCTCATCATAGACCATACCATATCTAATAAAGTACAGTTTCTTCTTTCAGAAACACCATTTAATTGTGGTTTACCTGGAGGTGTTAGTCATGAAATTATTCCTTATTCTTTAAGGAATTCGCTAAACTCAATACTTAGGTATTCTCCTCCTCGATCTGATATAAGAGTCTTAATACTTTGTCCTGTTTACTTTTCTACTTATGCCATGAATTCTTTGAACTTTTCAAAAGATTCATGCTTGTTCTTCATTAAGTACACATAACCATACCGTGAGTAATCATCAGTAAAGGTTATGAAGTAGAAAAATCCTCCTCTAGCCATTGTACTAAAAGGCCCATATACATCACTATGTATGAGATCTAAAATATGTTTGGCCCTTTCCATTTGTCCTATAAAAGGAATTATGGTCATTTTGCCCTCAAGACAAGATTCGCAAGTTCAAATTGGGCTTGAATCCAATTGGTTCAACATGCCCAAAGTTGTTAACTTATTCAACCTATCTTATGCAATATGTCCTAATCTTAAATGCCTTAAATACTTTAGATTAGATTCATATTTATAGATAGTATTCATAACTAAATTTTGTTCAACATGCATCTTATCATTCATTTGCAAATAGAATAAGTCATCTTGTAATAAACCAATACCAATAAATTCATTTCTAAAATGAATATTGCAAACATTATGCTTAAATGTAAAAACATAATCATCTCTAGTCAAACAAGAAATGGAAATAACATTTCGATAAACATTGGGAATTACAAGACAATTATTTAAAACTAAAGAATGAAAGGATGGCAAGCTAAGTGTTGCAGAACCAATGGCCTTGGTAGCAATTGTTACCCCATTTCATCATTCTCAAGGATTCTACTGCTTCCCAGATCTTGCAGAGATGCACATATATGAGATGAAGCACTTGAATCTAATATCCAAGAGTATAATGAGCAACTAGAAGAATTTGTAAAGCAAGAAATATGTATACCTTTTGAAGGCACATCCTTTTCCTTACCCTTGACCTTCAAGGATTAGAGATACTCTATACAATTCCTCTTCCAATGACCATCCTTGTTGTAAAAGAAACAATTTCCTTTAGCAGTTGCTTTGGCCTTACCCTTTTCTTTTGATACTCCTTTTGAAGGTTTTAGAGAACGAGTGCTCTTATTCTTCTTTCCCTTTCCTTTTTGAAGGAACGAGAAGTTGAACCATGGACAAGAACAATCTCCTTTCCCTTACCCTTTATTGCTCTATTTGCTATGGTCAGCATATTAAGAAGCTTAGGTAGAGAACACTCTATCTTGTTCATGTGAAAATTGACAATGAACTGTGAGAAGGATTCTGGAAGTGACTGAAGGATCAAATCCATCTATAAATTAGCATCCATGTTGAAGTCTAAATTCTCAAGTTTCTCAATGTATTCAATCATTTTGAGAACATGAGCTCCAACATCAGCGCTCTCAAGCATTTTGGACCTAAACAATTTCTTAGATATCTTATATATAGCGGTTCTGCTCCTCTCACCATATAATTCCTTTAAATGCAGAATTATATTGGTAGCTCCTTGCATTTTATCATGTTGCCTCTGGAGTTCTAAACTTATAGAGGCCAAGATATAAGAAGTAGCTCGGACATCATCATCATCCTTCCACTTTTCAAGTGTTATTCGCTCTTCTTCACTAGCCCATTTAGGTAGACTAGAAATAAGAGTATCAAGGACATACTCAATTCGCTCAAATTTGATAACAATTCTCAAGTTTCTAAGTCAATCCACAAAATTTGGCCCAGTGAGCTTGTTGACATCTAGTATGCCTCCAATTGGGTTACTTGTTTTGTGTATTGTCATATTAACTGTAAAAATAACATAATTAATTAGTTTCCTATTATGTGTAACTTCCAATATGATTTTAGTCTTTAAATCAAATTAGTACTATCACTAATTTGGCGTCGCTCACACTTCCAAAATAAGTAACGGAAATCCTTGTTGGGTAGGATTTCTAGTGAGTGATTGGATCCTAAAATTTCAATATACCTCAAGTTCATATGCTAATCTTGGTATATTAAAATTTTAATAAATAACTCTTATTCTATGCATCTCATGCATCATCCAATCTATTCTCTTGGCTCCTAGTATTTTAGACCTCGGGTTCATATGTCATTTTTAACCCATTATACATTGTTAAGTTCGACCCACAATTCAATAAATGTATATATGTTTCATTAATTCTCTCAAGTTCATAAGCTTTTCTTAATAATTAATATATATATATATATATTTACAACATCTCATGTTTAATAAAATTATTAAAATATCTCTTATGAATTTATATTATCTCTATGTTTTCATAGCCAATAATATAATGATAAGATTTTTATAATTTTGCATAGTGGAGAGCCATGATATTATTTCATAAATTATATAATATATGAACTTAATGTTAATTGGAAGATTTTGTCTTTAATTATTAGGTCTCGCTTTTCACATGCATCCATTTGGGCATATATATTTTTCATACATACATACACACATACATACATACATACATTAAAACAAGTAAATAAACTCAGAGGATCATAGATTATCTATAGGTCCAATCCTAGCCACAAGGATTGGGCTGAGTTTGGGGTATTCCTATTTACTAAAAAAATTTAAAATCCTTAGTCTTCAAGCTCCCACTAGTTCCTTGAAAAAATTTTGGGCTTCCATAATCTTGTTCTTCTCCAAATTACATTAATTATCTTTGGCATACCAATGCAAGATTACAAAAAATAGAGCTTGCAGACCCAAAATTTAAATAAATAAAATTACAACCCAAAATTGAAATTCAATCATATCGGTTTTTGTAAATCCATGATCATCCTACATGCCCAATTATAATAAATAAATAATCAAATTATATAGATCCATTTTAGCTTTTTAATTTAATTGAAATTCTTTCAATTAAATTATTTTAAATTTAAACTTCTTTAACTTTAAACTTTCCCTTGAAATCTTATTTTAAATAATGTGAATTGATTGAAATTTACTAAATTTAATTTTATGCAACATTTACATAAAATAAAAATTATATAATTCCACATCACTGTTTATGCACTGTGCACGCATTGTTTGCGAACACTGTTCGGAATTGTTCACGAACACTATTTGACATTATTTACCGGTATTGTTCATCTCTTTTTAATGCCAAAATGGATCAAACACCAATCATATGAAAATAGTGTGGCTATGATACCACTGTTCACATAAACATACAAACACAGCGGAATAAAATTATAATCATTCATAATTTTAGGATTAAAAAACTAAATAAACAGTATTTCACAACTCTTGCAAAATACGGATCAAACTATTTTTCACATGATCAAGTGTATAAAGCAATAGTTTGAGAATTACCTATTGTAATGCAGAAATTTAATTGAGATTGATTCCTAGCTATTTAGCTCTCCAAGCGTAGAGCCTCTAATCTGTCCACACCAAAAAATAAGACCAGCAACAGTAAATTCTTTACTGAAATAACAATATTTTTCTGCATTCTTCTTTTAAAGATACGTTCTCTGTATCTTCTGATAGATGATAATAATAAAAAATAATAATGCCTTTTATCTTTTCTACAAAGATAATATATATTATTTTAAATAAGAGATATAATTTAATTAAATCTTTTTTAATAAGTTGAGATAAGTTAAAACTCTTTTAAAACTTAATCTCTAAAATTAATTATAAGGCATTTCAGGTATTTACTAACATAAACCAGTCCATCGATCCTAATATGTTGAAGGCATAGAAGGCTTTGTTACTCTTAATTTGGTTCATATCCTTTGTGATGTATTTTTCTAACTCAAATTTGCCACACAAAAAAAAAAATCATTGTACATAAATTGGTTTTCCAATTACTATTCATGTCTTATTTAATAATTTACGTTTGCCGCTTAGTTTCATATTGCCTTTCAAAGAAACTCAGAAGTATATAAATTTCTATTTTATTTTAAAGAAAAAGGTAGTGCCAATTTTAAATTTCTTATACATTATATATCGAACAAGAGCTTTGTTACAAGACTACTTAATGTTGATTCGTGAATAATTTATAAATTATCAAATATATATAGCATGAGGTAATCAACTCATGCATCAAATAATTCCACTCAATCATCATTATTAAACAAATAAAATTTTAATTTTAATTAAACATATATATATATATAATATTGTCAAGTAAAAATATTAATTTTATTTTCATAAATATAAAATAAAAGATATTTAAGTAATTTAATTATTTTGACTAATTTATCTTATTAATTAAACCATCATACTAAACATGAAATTACAAATTAGGATTAATTAATATTAGGATTAAAATATTTATACCAAAACAAGGGCTAATGTAATTAATCATATGGCTTAACTAAATTTAATATTAACACTAATCCTATGACTTAGACAATCTAAATACCAAACAGGTAGTTAGAGTCTATTCAAATGAAAAACGAATTTAAATTTGAACTTTGCTCCTCAAATCAAAGAATTAAATGGTCGTTAGCTATTCAAATTTACTATAATTAATAATTAATTT
>CATIWF010011718.1:0-31961 GCA_949630135.1 Balakata baccata | reverse complement strand
TCCTTGAAGCTAGATTGAGTTGGTTTACATGTTTTTAGATGGGTTTGAGCAAGAAATGACCTAGCTTGATGGTTTTTGAGTTAGTGTTTTGAGTTATATGGCTTTATGTTGTTATAGATGGCAATATATGATTATGTTTATATATAGAAGGTTATAGTCAGATAGAGATAACCTACCAAATAGGTTAGCAAGCTAGAAAACTTAAGCTTTGGTTGGCTCCAATTAAGGTATGTACATATATGCCTTTTAATTCGCTTAATGGCATGATTAAGTGCTAATTGATATGTTTTGAATGTTATGTTGTCTTAATATGCTAGTTAACATGTTTAATAGTGTAAATGTTAAATTGGATATAACTATGAAGCATGTTTTCACACCTAATAAAGCTAAAAGGTATTATGGAGATTAATGAAGTATCAATGAGGCTAGAATTTATAGTAAATGCATTTAGAACTACTAATGTGGGTAAGTATAGATATGAAATAGATGAGGAACTAGTAAGGTATAAGAAGTTATAAATGGTAATTTATCCTCATGAAGTTGTAAGTATAAGGTTAGTTATATGAATACTCATTGAACCTTTAACACTTATAACATAAATCTATGTAAATAGGATAATTAATGAAAGATACGGTTTAAGTGAATTTATGAAGATTGTTATGTCTTATGAAACTTAAATGAGGTAGTTGAGGCCACAATAAGTTTTAAATGCATTTGGAAAGCATGAATGTGTAACTATAAGATACGAGAGCATGTTTAAAATGCATTTTGGAACTATAAAGGAACTAGCTAATTAAATTTGGTATAATGCATGCCTTAAAATTTGTAAGTATGACAACTAAATTTGGTTAAGCCTTAGTGAAGGCATATGTGTTAAATAGATGAGAAATGAATGAGTTTGTGAGATGGTGTTAAGAAATAGGAGCTTGAATATTTAAGGCTCATTGTGATAAGAGAGCTACTATGACACTTATTATATTTGGAGGTAATTGTCGAAAGAGGTAAGTCCCTCAAATGTGAAACTTGTAACTTGAATGGCATGTGAATTTATGATTGAACCTATGGATGTATAAATAATTAGTTATGAATTTGATATTGGCTTGCGAAAGCATTGTGCGATGAATAAGATCAAAGTGTGGTCATGTATGTTAAGGCTTAATGCCTATAATGTTGTTTTTGTTCATTGCAGATACTCAAATGCTATTATGGTACTATATGTACCTTAAGAAGAAAATTGGTTGTGCAAATAAACTCTTAAATGTGGAATTTGTATCTGTTTTTCAAGAATAAAGACTTTTAAGAAGATGAATGTAGGCTAAATCTTGATTCGCATGTTGAATGTGTTATATAGATGTTTTGGTATGATTAAGAACCTAAAAATGATGCTAAATATTGTTAAGTGTGATAAAGATTGGTTGGCCTTGAGTATGTATGTGATTCATGCCTTAAAAGAAGAGTTTTAAACATGGATTTGAGAGATTTCCAGAGTTATGGCCATGACAAATGAGTCACTCCCATGACTGATTATGAAAAATAGGATAGAATGGTTCACAGCTAGTGTCACAAGCAATGTCATAATTAGAGTCAAAACTGTCACTAATAGAATCACCCATAACACTTTACTATAGCAAAATTTATATGATTTTATGAATTGGAAACATGATTATAACATACACACAACCTCTACCTATCCTTATATAATGAAATATTGCATGTGTACATAATATTGAACTTGGATGTATCTTGTGTATGCAAGATTAATGTTGAATGGCATGTGGATACATGATAAAGGTAACTAATTAACTATCTTATATGCCCATTCTCTTTATGTGGACTAAAATAGGATAAATGGTGCACCATTAAAGGTTTACGATACCATAGATTATAAACCAATTATGATTCCTGAAGGATAAGGTGCATAGGTTAAGCTTAGTAAAAGGCGTCCTTGATCCTATATTGCATGCAATTTATCTTATATTCAATCAAGGTAGCTTAAGCTCAGTAACAGGCACTCTTGACTTGAGATAATAGTGAGTAAGGTAGCTTCAGCTCAATAAAAGGCACTCCTACTTTACTACCCATATCCAAATAGTCCGGAATTTAAAAAAATAGGCCATGAACATAAAAAGAAAATGGAAACCAGTATATGGAAAATGAAACAACGAAACCAGTTATACAGATATGCAGAATCCGGTAATGGAATATATGATAATGATATATGGAATTGTGCATATATAACATAACACTTATATGAATTTGACATTCTAACATAGAATATGTGTTATGTCGATATGGGTGATAAGCATGAGATAAATTAGTAAGCAATGCATGAGACATTATATTAAACCAGTTGTAATGCCCGTAATTTAGATTCAGATAATTAATATGTTTAATTACCGCAATTAGTATTATTAGAGTCTAAAATTGAGGTTTAAAGATTTATAAAAGATTTTATTTTTGTTGTGGGTGATTTAATTAAAAAAATATAAAGTTGAGAAAAGTTATAAAAAAGAAGTAAAAGCCAAAGTTTTAAATGGATATTTGGCAAAAACAAGGAGGGACCAAAGTAACATATTTACCAAAGTATAAAAACCCTTCTTCTTCTTCATTAACATCAGCCCCAAACCCTAACTTTTCCACCCAAATTCGTGCTCCCTCTTCACCCCTCCATTTTTCTACCTTCATTCACTCAAATGAAGCCAAAATCACCAAAAACTAAAGGAAAAATCACTTATATAGCCTAAAACCCTTTAGAAAAGAAGAAAGAGGAAGTTGTTGGAGCTAAAGAAGTCATTTTCTTGGAGAAAGAAGAAAGGAAGAAGCTAAATACTCAAATCTACATTGTCTTTGGTAAAGAAAGAAGTAAGTGAAGCTAAAAATCATCCTGTCTTCTTCTTTTCTCTTGTTTTCTACCATTTTTGTGCTTGGTGGAGACCCATTTAGTTCTTTAGTCAAGCTATGGTTTTGAAGAGTTAAAACTCTTTCTTTTAGGTTCTAGATTAGTTAAAGAAGAAACTTAACATGGATTTTAAGTTAAAAGATATAGTTTGATAGTTAAAGTTGGGTTTATGATTAAAAAGTAGAGTTATATTACATATGTTTGTTCTTTGGCCTAAAAGAGGCATGCTGATGTCTTGTTAGGTGATATAGAGGGTGGTGGTAACCCCCAAAGGGAATACCAAGCTTAAGGGCTTAAGGTTTTTGAGGCTCCATTTGAAGTTAGCACATATATGCATGTTTATTCTTAAACTCATATCATTTGCATTTTTGAAATGGTGGTTGTTATATCTTGAGATGATGATTGGCATAATATTGATGTTGGAAATGATAATTATGATGATTTATGACTATTGAGGATGTCTATGAATTTAATCTAATTTTTGGTGAACTATGGTATTTGTGATGTTGCTGATGTTGCTGGAATTTTGTGCAACAGCCTTGATTCATTTAGCCATAACTCATGTTATATAACGCGGATTTGCATGAAACTAGTTGGAAATGAAACTATATACATAGAGATAAAACTTTTATGAAGAACATGGATTCGTATTCTGTTTGTAAGTAGGCTAAAAATGGGCTGCAAATGTCGCATATGGAGTTGTCCACAATATCCTGGGCAAAATTTCAATGAACAACTTGTGATGTTTGAGCTATAACTTATGCTATAAAATTCGGATTTATGTGATTCTTGCTGCATATGAAAGTTAAGACATTAAGCTAAAACTTCTTAGAAGACCACGAGTTATAATTCGGTTCCTAAATGAGTGATAAATGCATTCCAATATTATGGCAGAAATCTGATTGGAAAGGAATGTTAGGAATTTGGTCTCATAAATATTGTGTGACATACATATATGTTAAATTGTTGGAATTTTCTTTCTTTGCATATAATTATGTATCTTATATGAGGTTTGTAAGCTCTAGTAAGGTAAATTATGTCATAGACATGCAAGTATGGAATGAGATAAAATTATAACCTATTGTGTTGAAATAAATTATGAATATGTATAATTGTCCATTCCTCTTTACAAGGACGAGACTTAGGATAGATGGCATGCCATTGAGGGTTTTTTACGGTACCGTGAGAAATTTCTACATGATTCTTAATTATTGGACAAGGTGGCTTAAGCTCAAAGAGCACTCTTGTCCATTATATTGGCAACTTAATCATGTTATTAAATCAAGGTGGCTTAAGCTCGGAGAGCGCCCTTGACTCAAGCTCGTGACAAGCATAATTATAGGAATACACAAACAGGTGAATAGGGTGGCTTAAGCTTAGAGAGCGCCCCTATTCATAACCCGTTATCCAGTTAGTCCGGTTTTGAGTAAATGGGATGTTGGCTAAGTAAATAAGTTGAATAAATGGAAATGACTTCTTGTTACATGATTATTGAATATTTTATGATATGTGACATAAGAATGTATAATGTCCCTAGGTTCAGCTGACTATAAATAATTTATGGTTAATCATTAATATGATCGGCATATTCACCTTGATTGTGTGCAGGAACACCCACACGCAGGTTTGGAGCCGGTGGATAGAGAAAGTTGACTAAAGAGAAGAAAGCTTATCAGAGACCAAAGTGCAGACCTTTGAGGTCGGTGATATCATGACATTTTTGTTTTTGTCATATGTCATATGGGATATGGGTAGTTAATTTTGTACATGTCTATTAGATTAAAGAACATGTATTTATATAAGACATAATTCTACAAACACCGGGCTAGTTTAGCCTAAACTGGATTTATTCTATTGGATGAATGATAGTTTTATGCATGACATAAGATATGGACTAATATGTTAAAATGGTAACATGGAAATTATTTGTATGAAAGGATGTTAAGAAATAATAATATAAGGAAAAGAAAAAGTTTTAAATTTTTCACAAGTTTTCAATAACGGAAAGTCTATAACACTTGCTTATATAATTGGGTTAATCTTAATTATATGAGAGGGTGTTACAGTAGCAAACCACAACAATCTAATCTTGGATTGTCTCTAACAATATCCACGCGAAGATGAGATGATGAAACTACTAGGAGATGGCTTGAACATACCTCAAAGTGCTAGCAATGGTGTATGTTCATATGAGAAGAAAATTAAACATTTTAATTTTCTTATTGTCTCCAAAAATTTTTCTTCTCCCAAAAATTTTTTCTTGTCTATTTTTTTATCTTTTGGAGTCTTTTAGATCCAAAAGAAAATTAGAAAACTAGATCTAAATTGAAAGGAGAAGAAAATGAAAAGATATGAATAGTAAAATTGGCCAATTAATAGGGAGATTGTGTGCTGCTGCGCAATGGCGCATGCAGCAGCCCGCCTGGGCCTGCCAGGCCAGTGGGCCAGCGCAGGCCCGTCGACCTCCGCGAGTGATTTTTTTTCACGATCTTATCATGCACCGACTCAAAAAAATTTTCTCATAGTTTGGATCTCATCCAAAGCCATTTTACTCATTCTTTACATCTCTAAAGCGTGTGACGTATTAGGTTCCCGATTATATTGGCTACTTAAATTATCAAATAATTTAAGCAAATCATGAGCGGTATCTAGCAACACATCATGATCCCCAATTGATTGGAAAGTCAGTGGTTTGACTACGAACCTTTCCATAGACAACAATATATGCAATTCGTCCTTTCACCGTCCTATACCTTACTCGGTTCAGAGCATGGACTATGTGTCAGCTTCCGCTAGATTGACTATGTCACATCTAGCCCAAGTGATGTTGATCTTGTCCTTGGGACTCATTACTCTATTAGACATGTCATTGAAGACCATCTTCAAGACATTTCCACTCTGGATAAAGATTCTTGAGTAATGATCCCAACAAGAGGCCGTGGGTATACTCTCCCTCTATCAGGAGTGGTGAATCCTCTATTGGCTACCCAATTACCTTCGAATACCTCAAGTTATACCCAATCACCACCCTATGAGATACCTCTATAAGGCAATAAGGAATGGCGTCAAAGCACATAATCAGTATCTAAGATATCCTTGAGTACCTCAAGTTTAAGGATACTAACCCCATTACTATGATGAGACTATCATTGACATTTGAATAGATAATCCATATGATTATCTCATAGCATGTCATCCAATGTACTTGACTACTCTTAGCAAGCATCAACATGTTAACTTTGAACATCTCATGTTCACAGCTTATGAGATCTACTGCTTGATCCAATCAAGAAGTATAACATGTGCTAGTCTATCCGGATCAATAATGTCCCATCTTGTTGATCTTATGACTAGGGATAATTTAGATATTAATATAATTACACATGATAGGAATCTCATTATCATAATTCCATCATAATTTTCTTCATGCTATGTTTCATTTCATGCACTTTCTTTAATCAATTTAAGATCTATATCAATTCATATACAAAAGAATACTAATATAATGAAAGAATGCATTTATGAATGTGTACACTAAGTGCCTAAGGCGATTGCCTTTTGGGCATATCTCTAACAATATAGACACAACTTTTTTCATTAAAAAGCATGAGCATGACACTCTCATTGTTCAAATTTATGTTGATGACATTATTTTTAGATCTACTAATGAAAATGTTTGTCAAGAATTTGCTAAGTGTATGACTAGGGAATTTGAGATGAGCACGATGGGAGAACTCAAATTTTTTCTTGGAAGCAATGCAAAGATGGCATTTTCATCAACCAATCCAAATAATAGAGTTGATCAAAAAGTTTGGAATGGATGGTTGCAAGAATGCCAAGACACCAATAAGCTCTTCAACAAAATTGGACAAAGATGAAAAGGGTAAAGCTATTAATGAAAAGCTTAATAGAGGTATGATTGGTTCTCTTTTTTATTTAACCACCTCTAGACCTGATATTATGTATGATGTATGCTTATGTACTAGATTTCAATCATGTCCTAAGGAATCACATTTGCATGCCGTCAAAAGGATTTTGAAATATCTTCATGGCACTATACATTTAGGCTTATGGTATACTAGAAACACATCATTCCATATCATTGGTTTTTTAGATGTCAATTATGCCGGTAGCCTTTTAGATAGAAAAAGCACATTCGGAACTTGTCATTTCATTGGTGAATATTTAGTTTCTTGGTTTAGTAAGAAACAAGTTTCAGTTGCCTTGTCCATCATCGAAGCGGAATATCTGGCGGCGGGTTGTTGTTGCACTCAAGTTCTTTGGATGAAACAACAATTAAGGACTATGATAAAGTGATTGATCACATTCCCATCAAATATGACAATACATGTGCAATAAATCTTTCAAAAAATCTCATTCAACATTCTAGAAGTAAGCATACTGACATTAGGTATCATTTTTTAAGAGATCATGTGCAAAATGATGATGTTGCGTTAGAATTTATTGACACTAACAACCAATTGGCATATATCTTTACCAAGCCCCTTAATGATGAAAGATTTAGTTTTACAAAAAGAGAGCTTCGTATGCTTAATGGGAGCACTTTAATCTAAAAATTCTTTTAAAATTTTTTTTCTCCATCTTTTGTATGAGAAAATGGCTATGTGATCTATGTGGTTCTTGATTGATTTGCATGCATCTTATTCACTCAATGAATATTTACATATGTGTGTTGAAATTTTTTTTTTTTTTTTGAGATCCTTTGAAGATCATTCTTATGACTTAAAAGTTTCAAATTATCATAAATTACCTATGATGATTATCTATGACATGCCACACTAGATTAGTTAGTCATTTTCTTTCCTCTTTTACCTTTTATAACTATGATACATGTAATTCTTGCTCGGGAAATGGTTTTCCCATTCAGGATAACAATCTCGCTCTCGATATCTATATCCCGCCCGTGACTTTTGAACTCCTTCTTGACCATTGTAACTCCTGACTTTCCCGTTCGGGACAGCCCCTATCCTGGTCGAAAAATTTGAAATTTTACCCAACCGTTACAACTATTTATTATCTCACACTCAGGAACCCCCCCGCCTCCCCCAATCCCACTCAGGACAATGTTATCCTGTTTAAATTTTTTTTTTACCATTGGAAGGTTCCCAATCGAGAACCACCCTGTCCTAATCGGGACCTGCTCATTAATAGCTTTATATAACTGCCCCCAATCATTTCAATTCTGCTATAACTCCTCTTACACCCCCATAAACGGTCATCTTAACCCTTGAAAAACTATAAATGCCCTTTTTCTCTTATTCCTTCACTTATTTTACCTTCCAAACTCTCTCTTTAAGTCATTTTGTCTCTTTCATCTCCCTATTCTCTTCATCTTTATCATCCATTTCTCTCCTCAAATGGCACCCAAAACATGCTCTTCCAAAACTCATGCATCCAAAGGAAAGTGTATGGCCTCTTCCTCTTCCAACTTCACCTCCTATCAAGACATTTTTAATGCTTTCTCCAAAGAAGAAAAGGTTCGCCATACTTGTATTAGCAGTAAGAAATTCATCTCAAATTGAACCCTTGATTGAAGACTTGGAAAGATTAGGAGTCAAAGACAAAATCATGGATATTCTTAAAGAAATAGGGTGGACCACTTTGTCATGCCAATGGAGGATGGGCATGATGAACTCACTCTTGAATTCCTCTCTACTCTTCAAGTCATTAAGGAACCCAAGCATTCTCTTGAGTACTATGGCATCCGTTTTCATCTTTTCGAACAACAACAAGAGATGACTACGCACCAATTAACAGATGCTTTAGGATTCAAGAAAGTTAGTCTTCTCAATACACAAGGTATGCATCTTACTTATCTCTCTTGAAACCTATCTTAATAAGAAATCAAATGCCAAACACATCAAAACCCTCACCTATTTCATCCTTTATCGCATCATTACTTTCACTATCAATGCTCGAAGTGAAAGCAATGAAAAAGTTACCCACTATGATATCTTCTACCTATACGCAATGATTCACCACAAACTTCTTGAAACAGCCCATCTTCTTCTTGATAAATTTCTCTCCATGGCAACTACCACCAAAGGTACTATTTCTCTTCATGCACAAATAACTTACCTTGCAAAATACCTCAATCTCATGACAGATGAAAATACCTCTCTTCTCACTTACTCTCGCTCCTAATTTGACAACTTCTTGGATGTCAAATACCTTTCGAATTGCAAAGCAATTGTAAGGCCTCTCAAGGAGGTCAAACAATACTTTTATGCCTTTGGAGAGCATGGAGCCCAAAAGGCAAGCCAAGAAGCCTCAAGGAAATGTGTAACGCTATCAATAGGAGGAGCAACCTTAAGTACTCAAGCCATGCCTCCTCAAGAGACCCCTCAACCTAAGCATGTCTCTTTGTAAAGTCTTTATGACTTTCAATTGTAATCCTTCAACACCATGAGGAATATGATGTAACATCTCCACTTGGATATTCAAAATATGCAAGGGCAATTAAATCTCAATGTTTGCACTTATAGTTTTGAAGATGAGAATCCATTTGAGGGAGAGTAAGACTTTCATGAGTAGGAAAAGGGTGGTGAAGAAGAAGAGGAGGCAGATGATGAAGAAGAATGAGATGCTTAGCTTAGTTTTACATGTCTTTTCTTTTCTATGTTAGGTATCTTAGGTGTGTGGTAAATCATGTTCAGATTCATTTCTTTTGTAACATATTTCTTTTTTTTTTTAATAAAATACCTTGATTGATTACTTTATTCTCCTTTATGATTACTTTATGCATTATTTCTTTTTTATCTTACCAAAGAGGGAGAATAACTATGAAAACTTAAGCAAAAATCACATTAATGTTCAGATTGATAGCTAAGTTAAAAATATTGACTTTTAACAATCTTGTTTGACTTAGTTATTCTATGAGTAACCTTGCCTCAAATGATGTGAAATTTTTTATGCACATTTCTTAGTACTTTAATTTAATTTATGCACTGTCAATTTGTTATTTTGGCTTAGTTTGATTGTCAAAATAAAAAAGGGGGACATTGTTGGTGATTACTCTTTATTTTGATCTTGTCAATCAAATTAAATGTCACTAATATCTTCACTTAGTGTTGTTTTAATAGTGTTCAAAGTTTCAGCTCATTTAGTATTGATTTCCCTAATGAACAAGTTAAAAATTTTATAAAGACGTGTAACTCCTAACCAAGACCAGCATTTATAGACCGAGACACTGTTACAGACCAAAAAATTTGTGTACAGACTGGGAAACAATGGCCTTTGGACATCCCAAAGTTCCAGTAGCTGATATAGATCGGGAAAGTTATAGTCCCAACCGAAAAAATGGAAAGCACAACCAGGAAATTCAAAAATACATGACCGTTGATTGGCGCCCTAACCAAATTGTGCCACGTTATCTAAAAAGTCAAAACGACCAACATTGACTGACCAAGGTCCCAACCTGGAAGAGTGTCCCAACCAGGAGAGGCTCGAAGCCAATATTGTAAAGTCCCTTAGAACAGGCAGCATCGGGAAAGTCTCGACCCAAAAACCTTGAGTCCCGACCAGGAAATTCATATAGTAACTAGTCACTGGAGCCTTCATCCAACTAGATGCTGCCACGTGTCAAGTTAGGCTATTTCCCAACCACAAAACCTTTTTTATAGACAACATTAAATGCACTTGTAAGAGAACATTAGAAAGAGTTATGACACTCATTTATAACGGCTATTTGATGGAAAATCAGTATAAATACTCTACCAAAAGGCCATTTAATTTATCCAACTACTTTGATTGTGCCAAAACTCTTGCAAATTATTTTCTCATCTTTCATTCATTAATTCTTAAAAGGGTTTAAATGTTAGCTTTAAACACTTGGGCTTATCTTGTAATTGGGTAGTGTGTAAGCCAAATTATAAGGAATTGGTTATCGTGTGAGCCATTAAAACATAAGAAAATTTTGGATTGAGTGTTAGCCTTGTGAAAAGCATTATAGTTGGGAGTGAGTTAGGTAAAACTCCATTTGTAATCTAAAGGTTAGATTAGTGAACACCCAATTGAAATTGGGGAGAGGAGTAGGTTAGTTAACACCCAAACATCTATAAAATTTGTGTCTCTCTCTCTTTTCTTTTTCTTCCAGTATCATTGTGTGCACTAAAATTTTAATTTTCCACCTATTCATTGCCCCGCTTCTTGATGATTGTTTAGGCAACACTTACATACAGCCTAATCAACATCACCATAGGCCTGTAAGGCATAAGAATTCTAGCTTGGATAAAAAAAAAGTCCCTTGTTAGGTTGACCTTTGAGATATCTAAGAACATGCTGAGTAGCTATAAAATGAGTATCTCTAGGAGCCTGAACATATTGACTCAATTGTTGAACCACATATGTGACATCTGGCCGAGTAAAACCAACATATAAGAGACACCCTACCAGCCTACGATATTGTTTAGGATTAGGCAAAAGAGAGCCATCATTGGCTGTTAAGACTGTGCCTTTGACAATAGGCGTGGAAACAGCTTTGGCTTGGGTAAGGCCTGCATCGAAAATCATGTCAAGAATATACTTCCTTTGGCTAAAAAAATGCCATTATGGGAATGAATGATCTCAATGCCTAGGAAGCATTTAGTTAGGCCAAGTTCTTTAATGGTGACAGCTTGATGCAAGAAAGCATTAACCTTGGCAATTTCATGATTTGAGGTCCCAACTATCAAAACTTCATCAACATATATTAAGAGAGCCAGGAAAACATCGCCTTTATGATAAGTAAAAAGGCAATGATCATAAACTGACTGATTAAAACCATATTTATGTAAGTCGTAAATTCAACATTCCATTATTTAAAGGCTTGTTTAAGCCCATAAGGTGCTCGAATAAGCTTGCAAACCTGACCTTGAGCAGCCTTTTTATAACCATCTGGAGGTAGCAAATATAACTCTTCATCTACAAATCCATAGAGAAAGGCATTATTTATATCAAGTTGATGTAAAGGCCAAGAAGAAGTTATTGTTATTGCTAGAAAAACTCTAACTATAACAGTCTTAGCAACAGGTGAACAACTCTCTGTAAAGTCAACACCTTCTATATGATTTTACCCTTTTACAACTAGACGGGCTTTATATTTGTCAATGGTGCCATCAAGTCTCAACTTCAACTTGAACACCCATTTGTAGCAAATGGGTTTCTTGTTTGGAGGCAGAGAAGTTAACTGTCAAGTATAATTTTGCTTTAAAGCCTAAAGTTCTGCTTCCATTGTGTCCACCCGTGCTAGATGCTTAATAACTGTGCATAATTCTTTGGTTCCTGGATGTGAGATAAACTAGCTAAGAAACACAAAATGTGTAGGTGAATAATGGCCTAAAAAGGCAGATGTATTTGATTGATCTGGTTGAAGAGTGGTAAAAGTAGTTTTAATGGTAAAATCATTAAGCTAGCTAAGTAATTTAGAGAGTCTAGTGCTTTTGTGAAGTAGGATGAGACAAGAAACAGTCCTTGGTGGACCGAGAGCTAGATTTGCTATTGGCTTGACAGTAGACGCCTGCACATGAGAAGTAGAGGTAAAGGGTAGGTCTGCAGTAGGTGTGATATCAAGCATAGGGTTAACAATAGGAAAAGGTGAAGGTGGGGCATTATGGTCAACAATCGGAAAAGGTAAAGGTGGGGCATTATCCATTGCGTAAGGACTAAAATGGAAAGAAAAAATATGCTCATGGAAGACCACATCCCTAGAAGTAAAAATGGTTTTATAGTGAGGTCGTACAATTTAAAACTTTTTGCCCTAGTGACTGACCAAGATAGATGGATTTAATGGCCTTATGAGCAAATTTGGACTGATTAGGGGTAGTAATTTTAGCAAAAGCCAAACAACTAAAAGTTTTAAGGGCATCATAGGATGGAGAGGAAGAAAAAAAATGCTAAAAGTATCTTCCAGTTTAACACAATAGTAGGAAGTCTATTGATTAAGAAAGTGGCAGGTAACACAAATTCTCCCTTAAAAGTAACAGGTAAACTGGATTGAAACAATAAAGCCCTAGCAATTTGTAAAATATGTCTATGCTTTCTTTCTACTAAGCCATTTTGCTGAGGAGTATAGATACAAGATTTTTTATGAATAATGCCCAATTGACTCAATAAAGTCTAACATTCCTTGCTAAGGAACTTTGTACCATTATCTGTCCTTAATGTTTTTACTTTAACACCAAACTGAGTGGTCACCATCTGAAAAAAATTTTGCAATAAAGTAGGGGTAAGAGATTTATGATCCATAAGAAAAGTCCAAACACCTCTACTATAATCATCCACTAAAGTTAAAAAAATGGTGTGCCCCTTGCAATGATTCTTGCTTAACAGGTCCCCAAATATCTGTATAAAGGAGACTTAAAATAGTTTCACTTTTAGTTCGACTTAGCCCTTATTTGGAAGAGGGGAAAATAAAGGGAGAGAAAATAAGAGAGGATTTTAATTTTGCTCTGTTTGGGTATGGGGGGGAATATAAAGAGGGAAGTCAAAATAAAATGTATTTTTCTCTCTAAATTGTCACTCCAAATTGGAAAGAAAATGGGAGGGATAGAGAGAAAAATGTCACTGTTAAATATAAAATTACCTTTTTGTCCTTAAGTTTTTCGAATTTTTCCAAATTACTTTTATCCTTGAGCACTATTGAAAGTTACTTTTCTCCGAAAATTTCAAAACTTCATCTATTGCCGCAGTCATCAAGAAGGAAACGAAAGTTTGGATCTGCATCAAAGTAATTCCTCTTCCCTTGTATTTCTTTCTATTTGATTTTTGCTCTTCAAACATTGGATCTTTATTTCTACTTCCTTCAAAATCATCTCTTCACTCAGAAGTTTCTCTTGTATATTGTAATTTTCATTTTTTTTTTCTTTTATGTAGGACTTATTCTCTTGTTTTTATGATTTTGTTTGAATGCTTTTATGAAAGTGGAAAGATTGATGTTGGTTTATTTATGGTTTTGTGTTTATGGGTTTTGCTAAAACAAAGAATACTAGCTCTTTGTGGAATCATCGATTAATCTTGTCATATTGTGATAATTGAATAATTGGATAAATTGAGTCTTCCAAGCTAAAAAGTTCTTAGGATTTAATTTTATAATAAAGCTATGATGGGTGTTTGGAGTGGGATTAGTAATTTGTGAGATTATGAAATGCTAATTGTTTTGCCATTTGAAAAAGGAAAAACGAAAGCTATAGAGATTTGTATTACTGATGAAGAAAAAAGATTGGCTTTGATACCCTATGAACTGATAAATTTTTATTATTATTTTAAAATGATCTGATACTGGATAGAGAGGGATTAGGATTCAGTGAATTAAGGACTCCTATTTTGGCCTAATATTTTGTAGCTTCAAATTGAAGTGTTAATGGCACTATTAAAGGTTATGTTCTTGTTTTCATTTTCAGTTTTCATTGTTCTTGTTTTTTTTTCAATTATTTGCCACTTAATTTTTTAGTTTTATGTTTAATTATAATATGTTGACGTGATAGAAATCTAAAGCATAAATGTTTACTTGTTTTTTTTTTTTTTACATTATAATTCATGAATATTTGATACATTTTCATATGCATAAATGGATGAGGAAAATCAAAGGTGAGAAAATATTACCATTGTTGATGAGAACATGTGAGTTGATACTCCTTGTTAAGGTGGTATACACGACATTGAAAATATATGGAAAAATATCATGAATAATTGGCAATGTCAAAGAATTCAAGCTATTATCCAATTAATTTGTTATATTGTGCATTTTGTACACTTATTGGACATACAAGCTATGCGTGTCAATAAGCCCCTAAGTAATTGGATAGTAAAAGGGACATAGCTCGCAAAAAATTAATGGCTAGACTTGTTGGGAATGAGATATCATGCTGGAATATATTACATATGGGTCCTTATGCTTTTGGCTTATTATGTCACAAGTTGAGAGGGACTGTTATTTTGAAAGATTATAGACGTGCAACAGTGGAGGAGCAAGTAGCCAAATTTTTGCATGTCTTAAGGCAAAATTTTCATACTCGACCACTAGGACTTTTCTTCCAACATTCCGAAGAAACAATAAGTCGACATTTTCATAATGTCTTAAAGGTTGTGATAGCACTAGAAAGTGAACTCCTTAAACAACCTACTGGAGTTGAAGTTCCTTAAATTTTAAATAGTAATAGATTTTTTCCTTATTTCAAGGTAAGAAACATTACTTGTACCTATTTACATACGTTCTAATAAAATAATTAGCATGCATAATATAGATTGATGGTAGGTAAATTCCTTTATACATACAGGATTGTGTTGGTGCTATAGATGGGACACATATTTGTGTCAAAGTACTAAGAGATCAGGCTTCTAAATTTCGTGGGAGAAAAGAGTGGCCAACACAAAATGTCTTAGCAACTTGTTCTTTTGATATGAAATTCACTTATGTGCTAGCTGGTTGAGAAAGAACTGCATCTGATTCAAGAATTATTAGAAACGCATTAACTAAGCAAGATAAACTTATAATTCCCTAGGCTAAGTATAACTAAATAGGATTTGTTTTCTTTCATATGCCTGCTAAACAACATTCATTAATTAATTTATCTTTTTGTTAGGAAAATTTTATTTAATTGATGAGGGGTTTCCTTTACGGAGTGGATTACTAACACCAAACAGAGGTATGCGTTACCACTTAAAAGAGTACTCCACACATGGACCAGAAAATATGAAAGAATTATTCAAACATATGCATGCTTCACTTCGCAATGTCATTGACAGAGCTTTTAGTGTTGTGAAGAAACGATTTCTAATTATAGCTAGTGGCATAGAATCATGTTATTCATTTGAGAACATGACTGAAATTGTATTGGCATGTTGCATACTTCATGACTTTTTAATGGGTGTAGATCCTAATGAAAAATTAATTGTTGAAGTCAATAGGGAGCTTCAATAAGTAGAGGATAATAATCATATTGTTGGAGATAGATTAGCTATCGATGTTGATTCTAGGTTAGAAGAAATCATCAGAAATAATATAGCACAAGAAATGTGGATTGACTATCAATCATAGAAAAATTAACTATTGATATTATGTAATGTTTATAATTCTAGACTTTTGTAGCTTTAATATTTAATAACAAACTTGATTTATGTTTATTACCATTGTTGTGTGTGTGTGTGTGTGTGTGTCTTACTTCTTTTGTGATTTATATGCATTATTAAGATATTTAAGTACTACAGATTTTAAATGCCGAAGAGAAAAATAGTTTCAAATATTGAGAGTAGTAATGCAGTCAAAATCGGAAGCATGCAAGTGGATGCATATGTCTATTCAAAATTATAATAAGTTATACGAGTTATGTGGTCAGTAAAGAGCAACGGGAGAATATGCAGAAAGCGCAAAGGAGAAGGTTATGCGTTGACAAAAAGAGGGAAGTTCTTCTTTTATTGACTTGAATGATTTGATTGACAATTTTATGATGTTTGATAGTGAAGGAAATTAGGCAAATGATTTACACAATTATGAGACTATTAACAGTCCAAAGTGTGCAGCTTCAGTTAATTCTCAAAGTACATCATCTTCCAAGGGATGTAAACGTAAAGCTAGTATGATAGAAATTTTGGAAACACAGTATGAAAGGCTGAATACTGGGATTGAACGTGAATCAATGTATTAGAAAGAGGAAATGTGATTGTTGAAAAGTCTCTTGCAATTCTTGAAAGTGGTCGCCCTCATTATTATAAAGAGGATGAAATATATGCAGAATTGGAAAAATAGGGGTATACCCTGACTTTATTATGGATGCTTATTGTTATCTCTCCAATAATCCATCTACAACAAGGTCTTTCTTTGGTCTTCCATAAAGTAGGTGTTTGGAATGGTTAATGAAGGTCATGAGTAATATGTGAAGTCATTGTTAGAGATGTACCCAAAAGGCAATCGCCTCAGGCACTTAGTGTACACATTCATAAAGGCATTTTTTCATTATATTAGTATTCATTTGCATATGAATTGATATAGATCTTAAACTGATTAATGAAAGTCCATGATATGAAATATAGCATGAAGGAAATCATGATGGAATCATGATAATGAGATTCCTATCATGTGTAATTATGTTTGTATCTAAATTATCCCTAGTCATAGGATTAACAAGACGGGACATTGTTGATCTGGATAGACTAGCACATGTTATACTCCTTGATTAGATCAACCAGTAGATCTCATAAGCTGTGAGCATGAGATGTTTAATGTTAACATGTGAATGCTTGCTAAGAGTAGTCAAGTACATTGGATGACCTGCTATGAGACAATCATATGGATTATCTATTCAAATGTCAATGATAGTCTCATCATAGCAATGGTGCTGTATCCTTAGACTTGAGGTACTCAAGGATATCTTGGATATTGATTCTGTGCTTTGACTCCATTCCTTGTTGCCTCATAGAGGTCGCTCATAGGGTGGTGATTAGGTGCAGCTTGAGGTATTCGAAGGTAATTGGGTAGCTAACAGAGGATTCACCGCTCCTGATAGAGGGAGAGTATACCCACGGCCTCTTATTGGGATCATTACTCAGGAATCTCTGGCCATAGTGGAACTGTCTTGAAGATGGTCTTCAGTGACATGTCTAATTGAGTAATGAGTCTCAGTGACAAGAACTAAAATCACTTGGGCTAGGTGTTACGTAGTCAGTCTAGCGGGAGCTGACACATAATCCATGCTCTGAACCAAGTGGGGTATAGAATGGTGAAAGGACGAGTTGCACATATTGTTGTCTATGGAAAGGTTCGTAGTCAAACCATGACTTTCCGATCAATTGGGGATCATGATGTGTTGCTAGATACTGCTGATGATTTGCTTAAATCATTTGATAATTTAAGTGGCCAACATAACCGGGAACCTAATGGGTCTCACGCTTTAGAGATGTAAAGAATGAGCAAAATGGCTTAGGATGAGATCCAAAATATGAGAAAATTATTTTGAGTTAGTTCGCGGGAAAAAATCTCTTGGGGGGGTTGACAGGCCCATATGGGCCCGCGCAGGCACAGCTGCCCGCATGTGGCAATTAAATGGCCTAAATGGCCATTTAAGCCACATTACTATTAATAACTCCCACACTTTCTCCTCTCATCAATTTGGATCTATTTTTCTGATTTTCTTTTGGATCTAAAAGACCCTAAAAGACAGAAAATAGACAAGGAAAAATTTTTGGGAGAAGAAAATTTTTTGGAGACAACAAGAAAATTAAAGAGTTTAATTTTCTTCTCATATGAACATACACTATTGCTAGCACTTTGAGGTATATTCAAGCCATCTCCCTAGTGGTTTCATCCTCTCATCTTCACGTGGATATTGTTAGAGACAATCCAAGATTTGATTGTTGTGGTTTGCTACAACCTAACAAGGTGAGAAGTTGAAGAAAAATCAAGAAATTATAAAGGTATAAATTCTGAATTTTCTTTGGTTAAATTAGTTTTAATTGGCACATGTATAATGCTTTGATTCGGGTTTTGAAAATTTTATTTTCTGCTGCGTTATATGTATGTGATACATGATGAAAACCCTTCTAGTAGAAATGAATAAAATTCATAATTTTTACCTGTGTATCTCCCACTGGAAATAATGGGTTAATAGAGTGCAGTTGTTATGCATATGGATACCAGGTGAGGGACCCGCCTCCACTCCACCTCAGGTACAATTTGAGACTAGATGTGGTAGTCTCATACTGCACCATCACCATGGCTTTAAGTTCGGCCATCTGTTGAGCAAATTCAAACCGTAGTTGCGAACTTACTTGAGAAGCTATGTTCTCTCTCAATACTACCATTTCTTCCTCCGAGACGGAGGTAGATTTTTTCTTCTTAATTTATTTACCAAAAAAATTGGATAAAGTGGCCCCACTACCTACACCACGAACAGACCTAGAATGTTTGGGCTTTCCAAGTGCACGAGTCAATATATCATCCTACCCCTCTGGTACCCATATTCCCTGATTTACCTCCTCTAGTAATGACTCCTATTAAAAATAATAAATGATCAAATCCAATCTCAGCTAAATGAAAATGTTTGATATTTAGATTTGCTTAACAATTTATACATACCATTTTTTGTGCCAACTCTATCGTCTCTTCGACTAGAATCACATAATTTCCTTGATTTGTTTTTTTTGTTCTTGCTTGTACCCAGTCAAGACTCCAGTCATATGATGAGGTGGCATCAGAGTGCATAGAGGAGAAAGAAGCAATGGGATTTTCAATGATCATCCCGGCCTTTTACCGGTATAGCCCTTTCGACCCAAATAATGAGAATGGACATCCTTCTCTTTTTTGGCTTTTGCTGTGACTCATTTTTGCTGTTAGAAATACATAAAATATAAAGACATCAATATCATCAAATTGCATAAGACATAATAAAATGCACTAATATGAATAAAACAATCAAATGAGATTAAATAAATAGTACATTTAATAATTTGTAATCATTATTAATTACTAATTTGTATAAAACACTATAACATGTGCTTGAAAAAAATCTGTACCTCAAATGATTCATCTTCATGTGCTTTTTTGAATTCCTCTCAGTTCTCAGCAGTTAAATAGTCATATTTTCCTAATAGGGATAACTGCTGGGGATTATCAACCATCATTATGTATTTTCTGGTGAAGCGGTATTTGAAATCTTTCCATTGCCTTCCCGCATTTTTCAATACTTTCTTCTTCATATCCAAAGTATCTTCTACAGTAAAGGCCTCCTGTAAATAAATATGGTCAATATATTAGTATTATTTATATTTAAAGTCCTTATTTTGTCTCATTTACATAGTACGTAATGGATATAATACATAAACATAATGTGTTTTCATTAAAATTTTACCTTGATATCCTCCCATATCATATTTTTAAGGCCCTTATCAACTTTGCTCCATATTAGCACCGTGATCTTGACTTTTGAATGTGCCACAAGTACAAGATAAGATTTGTATGCATTTGCATTTGGTCCAAGAGAGTTTCCATTTCCATCCAATTCTATTGTCAACTTTCCTTCTCTTTTCTTAAGTAACTTTTTACATTTTGCATCTCCTCTTTCCTTCTTCTTGCTTGTGTCATAGTCGTCAACTGTTGAAGACATAATTATCTACAAAAAAAAAAATATAACAAAAAAAATATTGTTATTTTAATACAATTAAAATGCAATTAATTTGAATCAAATAACTCATAAATTTCATTTAAAAGCAATTAATTTCATAATCATCAATACCTAATCCATTTGGTTTATTTGCATCAATTAGCTTATCAACTTCATTTAAAAACAATTCATTTGATAATCATTAGTGCACACTCCATTTAATTTATCAAATCAATTAACTTATCAATTTCATTTAAAAACAATTTATTTGATAATCATTAGTACACACTCAATTTAATTTTTTAGCATCAATTAACTTATCAATTTCATTTAAAAACAATTAATTTGACCAAATCATCATCAATTATAAACGTTACTTGAATCAATTATTTTGGATTTTCTATCCATAAGCCTTTGGTATGATCAGCACACATGTAATTTGTATCTAAAATATCATCATTAATTGGCATAGGTTGCCCAATAGAAAATGGAGGAGTCTCATCAAATTGATCATACTCTTCCTCGTTTACTACATTATCAATATCAACAATGCGTCTTTTACCTTGAAGAACAATTGACCAATTGCTATCACTTGGGTCGACAATATAAAATACTTATTTGGCTTATGAAGCAAGTATGAAAGGATTATCTTGACAACTCAACCAACTAAAATCGACCAATGTGAAATCTTGCTCATCCACTCAAATACCCTGTCGGTTTTCAACCCATTTACACTTGAACAAAGGAATATTGAATTTCCTATAGTCTAGTTCCCAAATATCTTCAATTACACCATAATATGACATTGTAGAATCGATTGGGTTGGTGTCTTTTGTACTAACAATTTCTCTTGATGAAGCTATCAAAGTAATTTCGGCATTTTGCATTGTGCTCTTCTCATCTTGATGCTTAGTGTAAAATGTATATCCGTTGATGTCATACCCTTCATAAAACCGTATGCACAACCCAGGGCCATATGCCAACCATTTTATAGTATCAGTTATTTCGTCTGGCACTTCTGACAATTGAAGCATCATACGGTCTTTAAGCCATCCAACAAAAGAGCGATTGTGTTCATTTGTCAACCATATTTCACCTTTTAAAGGATTCATATGCCTTAATATGGCCATATGCTCTTCTGCCTTAATATGGCCATATGCTCTTCTAAGTATTGATAAACCTCAGTTAAGTGGTGCAATACAAGTAGATGTGCTTTGTCATGCATTTGTGCACTAGGCAATACGACCTTAAATCCAATTATTCCTTCACCTCTAAGCCTTCCCTCATGCCGAGACTTAGGAATTCCAATTGGTTGAACACTTACTAAATAGTTACTGCAAAATTCAATACCCTCTTCAATTGAGTAACCTTCAATTATACTGCCTTCAGGTTGATAATGGTTCCTTACATGCCCTTTTAAGATACCCATGAATCTCTCAAATGGATACATGTATTAAAAAAAACCAGACCACACAATTTTATCTCTCTCACAAGGTGAACAACCAAATGCACCATTATATCAAAAAATGAAGGCAAAAAATACATTTCCAATTGACATAGGGTAACAACAACATTAGACTGCAACTCATCCAAAGTTTTAGGATTAACCATATTAGAACATATTGCTTGAAGAAAAAACAAAGTCTTGTAATAACATTTCTAATGTGATTTGGTAGTATGCCTCAAATTGCAACCGACAAGAATTATTGCATCAAAATATGACAATCATGGGATTTCATACCTACCAACTTCAAATCATTCATCGACACAAGACTCTTTATATTTGATGAATATATATGTGGAACCTTAACTCCATAAAGACACTCACATAAACTTAATTTCTCATTTCTAGACAATGCATAACAAGTTGGAGGAAGATTTGTCTGCTTTCTATTATCCTGCGGTGCTAACTCCATCTATATGCCCATTTTGACCATTTCTTTTCTCACCTTTATACCATCTTTTGTTTTCCCTGGTATGTTCAATAGTGTCCCTATTACAGAATCACAAACATTTTTTTCTACATGCATATCAATACAATGTTGAACAAGCAAATCTTCCCAGTATGGAAGATCCCAGAACATGGATCTTTTCTTCCATGGACCCTTTTGAACATTCTTATTAGGTTTGCCAAATACATTTTTAATTTTCTTAACACATTCATATAACTGATTTCCAGCTAAAGGAAATCGAGTTGCTCGCATTTTGGTTTGTCCATTAAAATACTATTTTTTCCTACAGTAAGGGTAGTTAGGAGGCAAAAATGTCTGATGACTCATATACACATTTTTCTTGCAATGATTTAACCTTTGGTCCATTGTGTTTTCTTCACAAATTGGACATGCTTTTGCACCTTTCACTATGTACCTAGATAACTTACCATAAGCCGAAAAATCATTTATAGTTAAAATAATATAGCATGCAAGGTAAACATACTCTTAGTATAAGCATCATACACCAGCACATCTTCATTCCACAATAGTTTCAAATCATCAATGAGTGGTGCAAGATAAACATCAATATCATTTCCCAGTTGTTTAGGCCCTGATATCAACATTGATAACATTATATACTTATGCTTCCTAGTCAACCAGGGAGGCATGTTGTAAACTACAATGAGAATTGGCCATGTGCTATGTTTACTACTCAGTATGCCTAAGGGATTTATTCATTCGTGCATAGTCCAAGCCTCAAGTTTCTCACTTCACAACCAAATTTAGAGAATGTAGAGTCAATTATTCTCCACTGCGGAGAATCTGCAGGATGTCTAAGTTTGCCATCTTATTTCCTACCTTCCGCATGCCACCTCAAGTTCTTTGCATCTTTCACATTTGCAAATAGACATTTGAATCTTGGTGTTATTAGTAAATACCACAATACTTTAGCTGGAGGCCTTTTCTTAACATCATAAGATACTTTTCCACACTTGTAGTGTGACGCCCCACATTTAGGACACTCATGCAAGTCCTTATACTCATACAATACACAATCATTTGAAAATGCATGTATCTTCTTATAATCCATACCCATGGGACACAACATTTTCTTAGCCTCGTAGGCTGACGTGGGAAGCTCATTTCCCTTTGGAAACATCTCTTGTAAAAGCTCTAATAACGCTATGAAACTCTTATCGCTCCATCCATTTGTGGCTTTTAGATTGCATAGTTTCAACACAGCTGTCAATTTTGTGAATTTAGTGCAACCAGGATATAGAGGCTTCTCGGCATCAGAGCACAATCTCTCAAGGTCTTCTGGCTTTTTTACAAAATTTCTAGTATCATGTATAATATCGTCTAATCGATCATTGTCCATATCATTCCCTTCATTAACAATGTAATTTTCTCCCTAACTTTCAAAATTAGAACTTATCCCATTCAAAACATTCTCACCATGCCATATCCATCATATGTAACCTCCCCTAAAACCATGCCATATAATATGAGTTTTGACAATTTGAATGTCCTGATATGTTCTCATGTTTATATAGTCAACACATGGACATGCAATCATTGATTCTTTCTTCCCCATCTGGTCTTATATTGCAGTTCTAATAAATTCTTCAACTCCGTTCATAAATTCTATCGTATTCCGTCTACCATACATCCAACTTCGATCCATACCTAACCACATAAATAAATAAAATTTAAAACAAACTACATTACTTCCAATCATGGTAAACGTTGGTTTTTGGGTCCTTATCGCTCCAACCTAACTCATCCTTAAACATCAAATCTCATTAGTGAAAGCATATTTAGTTTCTGATCCCAAAAAAATTTGGTAGCATTTCCCCTTAATTCTCAAAGTACATAATGTAAATAGAATTATTCATTCACAAATATACTCAGAGAACATTTGGGAAATGACATAGAGATTTTTTTAGAACAAAAAATTATTTATGCATTCACATCTTAAGTGCGATTTGATGTTTAAGAACAGTCCCAAACCGGGAACTATTCAAGGCTTACTCCTAATGAATAAATCTTGAATGAGTATCTAGGCTATTTAAATTTAAATTAATTAATACAAGTGAAATAAAAATAGAATTTAACATCAATACATAATTAAATTAATTAGTATAACTAATTAATTAATTTTATTAAAGTTTATTACATCTTTATTTAAGTAAATTTTTTAATTATATAATTATTACTTAATTATAGATGATTATAATTTATTATTTAAATTAATTTTAATATAGATTAATTCTATATTAGTTTATTAATTAAATTTTATCATAGTTAACCTTCTAATTATATAATTAATTTCATTATATTAAAGTTTAATTTAAGTAAATTTAATATTAGTTTAATGTTTATTGAAATCAACACTTAATCAATTAATGTTTATTGATTTCATTATAATTATATACTTCAATATTATTAGTTTAATGTTTAAGATTTCGTTTCTTTTAAGTTAAATTTTGTAATTTTATAATTAATTGATTATATAATTAATTTAATGAAATTAAAATTTAATATAATTGAACTTTATAATAGTTTAATGTTTGTTATATAAAATAATATTATGTTGTTATTTTATTATACTATTTCATTATTTTTAAAAAAATTTTATTTCTTTTAAGTTAAACTTTATAATTTAATAATTAATTTCATTAAATTAAAGTTTAATTTAATTGAACTTTGTAATAGTTTAATGTTTGTTAAGATTTTATTTCATTTTCTAAGCATCAATAAAGTAACATAAACACAATACCCGTAACAAAACATACTCATATTTAAATATAAACACAATACTCATCTCAAAATATAAAAACCTATATTTTCTATAATATATCTATGGCAACATAATATGCATCTATAAATATTAACAAAAATACTCATCTCCAAAATAACATACACGCATAACTAAACAAATACAATACTCATCTTTAACATTCAATTAAATTAACAAGAGAGAAAAAAAAAAATACCTCAAACTGACAGGAACTGAAATAGAGAAATGGAGAACCAAAAAATGTACTGTGTCGAACAAAAAAAATGATAAATGTATTATCAATGGAAATGAAAAATCGAAATGGAGAAGAGAAAAAAAATATAATAGAGAAAAAAAAATTGAAACTTACCTTGGAGCTTGAGAGATTAAAAATGGAGAAGAAACACAAAAGAGGTTGGCACCGAAAATGGAGAAAACGCAGAAGAGATCGTCGGCACGCCCTAGTGAAATGAGAAAGAAACTATTGGGGAGGGTTTTATAAGGGCTGGACAGGTCTGTTTTTACCAAAACAGATGCATCCGGATTAAGAAGAACGGCGTCGTTCCGCCTCACAGATCGAATGCGTCTATTTTTGTCAAATCAGACGCATCCGGTCTTGTTCCGATTGCGTCTACTCTCAATATGACAGACACATCAGGCTTGGCCCTATTCATTTTCTCCTATGCGACGTCGTTTTTTCTGATTTAATAAGTCTGTTTTCTAGTGAACAATCACATTTGATGTAACTTTATTTTAATTTAATTTTATATTTCAATCATAAAATATATAGTACATTATAATATTTTTTTTATCTTTTTTTTTTACTCTAAATAATATGATTTGTAAGTGATTTAAATTAGTCTTTATATAACAATTAAAACATTTAAATTTTCAATATAATATTTAAAATATAAATTATTAAATTAATACTAGTTAAATTTGTAAATTTATATATTAAGGTCAAATGTGTCTGTCTTTCTCCATGATAGACTTATCAGAGATGTGTCTGTTTTTCTCCATGACAGACTATTCTGATGTGTCTGTTTTCTATTAAACGGTCGCATTTGATTCGATTTTATTTACCAAAATACCACCATATGACTTTATATATTTTTTTTGTTTAGAACATCTGACATTCGCTTAAGATATATTTTGTACTAGTATAACAATTATAATTTCATTAATAATTATTAGATCATAGAGATAACTTTTACAATCTTGCATATTTTGATTAAAATAATACATTATATTGACTTAATTTGTGGCTTTTTTTAGAAAATGTTACTACAACATTTGGTGTAAAATATATGGTGATGGTGATTCAATCTCATGCGATTTAAAATTGTTCAAATGTTCACTTTTACTGTACTTCAGTGACACAGAACTTCATATTAAAATCATGAGAAATTGTGGTGGTAAATTGGTTTTAGTGAATAAAAAAAAAAATATAATTAGAGAAAATTTTGTTGGGAATGCAACTTCAAGTGACAGTAAACCATGGTATTACGAGAAGAAATTGCATTGGTAATGATGTTTTAGTGAGAGGAAAAGGTTTAAATAATGAGAGGAAATGACATTGGTAATTAGAGTTTTGATGAGAGGAAAATGTATAAATAACGAGAGGAAGCATTTAGTTGTAACGTAGTCATTTAATGACAGGAAGCATACCAATGCTAATAACTTTAACGATGGGATACAAATACTGTCATTAATTACTTTAGTGAGAGAGGCAATAACAGGGGACGATGACAGAAATCTTTCCCTCCCTAAAAGATTTTAATGACGCGATTTATTCATTTAATGATAGATTTCTCTCTCGTTATATGCTAATTTTATTGCAGAGATTTTTTGATACAAATACATTAGATTATGGGGAACTAACAAAAAAAAACTATTTACTTCTTGAAGTTTGACGTATTGTACTTATTTCTCCCTGATATTTGACCTATTGTACTATTACTCTCCTCTCCTTTTATCTATTATATTAGTACCCCTGAACAAAATATAATATTATTTATAATTAATGGTAAATGTCTTACAATTTAACTGAATGACTATATAGTTTAATAGAGACAAAACAGATGGGGCAACAAGCATAATTTTTAAATCTTAGGGGAATACTAGTGTATTATATCAAAAATTAGGGGGTAAATAGTAATTTTTCCAACAATCAACTGTTCGTATTGCAATTTTTGAAAATCAATTGTTTTCAAGTTTGATAAAAAAAAAAGTAACAACTTGACAATTTTCTTATTTAAAGTAAAAAATTGAATAGAGAAAAAAGAGAAAAAAAAAAGAATTTGGTTACCTTGAGATAATTTTGCATAATAGAATTATAAATCATAAAGAAGATTATTTATATAAGAGAAGAATTTAGATAGAAATACAGGATTATTGTTACTGGTTAGTATGTAAGAAGAAAGAGAAAGCCATATGAATGGTTATTTGAGGAAGGAAGAACATGTGTGAGAGAGGGAAGGAGAAAAAGCATGTGAAGAAATCACAAATGATTTTTTTTTTTTTTAAAAATTCATAAGTGCAATTTCAAATATATTTGAATTAAGGAGAAGAAGGTACTAAAACTAATTGGGCGATGAGATTTTTAGATTTTTTATAAAATATGAGAGGGAATGAGAAAAAGCATGTGAAGAAAACACAAATGATTTTTTTAAAAAAAAATTTCGTAAGTGCATTTTCAAATATATTTCAATTAAGGAAAGGGTACTAAAACTAATTGGGCGATGAGATTTTTAGATTTTTTATACTAATCTAATCAATAACCATAATTTTTAAAATATAACTAGACGAAAACTCGTGCCTTGCACGTAATAATAGTTATTATTATTATTATTATTATTATTATTATCTATGTGTCTTTCATTTAAATATTAGGGGAAAGTGCAAAAAACCACCATATTGTTTGATATTTTGGCAACTTTTGAGTATGTGAGACAAAAAAAATTCTTGTGGTTACAACTGTTAACAATGTAGAGGGCCTACATATAATGACATTAAAAGATGTGGCTTCTTTCTCTTTCTTATGCTTCTTTCTTTCTCCTATGTGGCTTTTAACTCCATAATCCTCAATTTAAACCCTAATCCCTTCTTTACAGTACCATTAACGAATTATAATCTCATTCCTAATGACAACCACTAAAATCCATAGCCACTGTTCCTTGTTTCTTCTTAACTTCCCCTTTTTCTTCCATTGCTACAATCACCATTAAGTAAAAGTGAATGGTGAAGAAAAAATAAGAATACTTTTTGTTCTAGAAAACTTTAATTGTTCCAACTTTTTTACTTTTTACAATCACTCTAAATGGAAACATAAATAATGAGAAAATTTTATTGGCAACCTTCACCACCTTTGTCTTTTTCTTAATGGCAAATACCATATTCTTCTTCTTAGTGGCAGATACCCATAATTTTTTGAAATAGAAAAACGAAAGGAAAATTTGTTAGGAAATTAATACTAGGAGAATTGTTAATTCAATATTCAAATAAAAAGACATGTGAAATGAAGAACAAATTTGAGGTCTGTGTTCTACACAGTGTCCTTAAGATAAATTCGCCTCCTACCACTGATATTTAGGATAACTGACATTTGTCTCTCAGGATGTAATAGAATTCAAGTAGTTGTTGAACACATAATACCTACTTATAGTGAAATGAGTATTTGTCACACTCTCTATCACTTGAGAAGAAGAAGAAAATGGAAGAAAGAGATTTTGCCCACAAGAACTAAACTAAACTAAACTCTCAAAAACTTCTTTACATCACAAGCCAAAAACTCCTATTTATACTAGATGGAGGAGACATGAAATTAATTGTGATTAATCTCTTTTAAAGGCTGCCAATAATGCCTTTGTAACTCTCAAATAATGGTGAAATTAATCTTTGAAACATGAGAAAATGAAATTCCAAAAGACAAGAAGCTCAAAAGACTAATTTGGAACTCAATCCACACGGGTATGTAAATCTATATGTGAGTGTGGATTAGCCATGCACACATTGCAGCACAACAACACGGGCATGTTAGATACTTAGCCGGCTGGGTGGGTTCATACGGGCGTGCTAAACCATTGGTCGTGTGGATCAACATGGGAGTGTTGCTTCAATTTCTAGAAATAACATTTGTAGGTCGTGCACCCTCATATTGGCCTATCCCAAACCATGAATTTGTACCCCTCCTGTGCCTGAGCGTGCGAGAGAGAGCCTTCCATGCTACTTTCTTATCCATATAAGAATGCATCTTAATATATAAATACAAGTCTAACTTCACATTTTAGTGATATGGGACAAACAATTCTCACTTTCACTTTTCCTCTTTATATCTCCTTAGCAAGGAGCTTACTTTGAGCTTCAATTTCTATTCACACATTGTCCATTTTGAGCATATGAATACATGAATTCATAATTCTCATGTTATGGAATACATATCCAAATCTTTCTCCCAAAACCGAGTTGTGGGACCCACCCGAATTATCATTTTAAAATGGCTCATAATCACAATTTTTCCAACAATCCCCAATATGAATAAAATTGGGCAAAAAAGTAAGACGAATAAAGCCTTACTATGTGATAGAGTTTGACGATCGAAATCTACACAGGATAGGTAGGTGTTACCCTTTGAACCTTTCCTTAAGAAAGTATATTTAATTTACCCACTGTCCAGTTGATATGATGTCATTGAACTATTCAGTTTCTTGAGTAAATATGATACACTCCACACATGAATCTTTTTTGACATAATTCAGTTCTCATTGTTTTATTCATTTTGGCCCTGAACATCTGCATGATTCTGCGAGAAATTTGGATAATTGAATATTAACATCTTCTCCATTGAAGCGGACCCACTTCACTCCCACATAGATGATACCTTACACAAATGTATCATTAAAAGCATAGCTTAACCTCATTTTTAGTCTTCATTGATATATCCTCCATAGTGATCTTTCCACGTCTTTACAATCAGGTTGTCCCATTGAACCTAGATCTTGGGATCTCCAATCAACTAGGTTGGATTTTCCTTTGTATCAACCTATTATACTCTTATGGGTTTAAGTCCCATTCCTCTTGATGATTTATCAACTTGCTCTCGATTTAACCCTTTGGTTAGCGGATCTGCAATGTTATCCTTTGATTTTACATAATCAATAACGATAACCCCTGTTGAGAGTAGTTGTCTAAAGGTATTATGTCTACGACGAATATGTCTAGACTTACCGTTATACATGTTACTCTGTGCCCTTCCAATTGTAGATTGACTATCACAATGTATGCATATTGGTGGCACGAGACTTTCCCATTTCGGAATATCTTCTAAAAAATGGCATAACCATTTAGCTTCTTCAACACATTTGTCTAATGCAATAAACTTAGATTCCATCTTGGATCTAGCATAATAGTTTGTTTAGAAGATTTCCAAGCCACAGCTACACCAGCTAGTGTAAATACATAACCACTAGTAGATTTTTAATCTTTTATATCAGATATCCGATTATCATCATTGTAACCTTCTAGTACGGTTGGATATCTGGTATAATGCAGTTCATAATTATAAGTATACCTTAAGTACCGAAGTACTCTTACAATCCCTTTCCAGTGATCTAGCCCTGGATTACACGTATATCGACTCAATTTACTCACTGCATAAGCAATATCTGGTTTTGTACAACCCATTAAGTACATCAGACTGCCTATAACACATGTATATTCTACTTGAGACACACTTTCTCTTCTATTCTTTGATAGATGGAGGCTCAAGTTCAATAAGGTTCTAGTAATATTGGTATCATCCTTATTGAATTTACCAAGTATTTTATCAATATAATGAGTTTGACTCAAGGTCAGTCCATCTGATCTTCTAGTAATTTTAATTCCTAGAATCACATTTGCTAGTCCCATATCTTTCATATCAAACTTTGAGTTTAACATATCCTTGGTAGACTTGACCATCTTATTATTACTACCAATAATGAGCATGTCATCAACATATAAACATAATATGACATAACCGTCACTCTTGCTTTTAACATAAAAACATTTATCACATTCATTGATTTTGAAGCCACTAGATAGCATTACACTATCAAATTTCTCATGCCATTGCTTAGACGCTTGCTTCAAGCCATATAATGATTTAACCAATCTATATACTTTCTTTTCTTGTCCTAAGACAATGAACCCTTCAGGTTGTACCATGTAGATCTCTTTATCCAAATTTCCATTTAGAAAAGCAATTTTTACATCCATTTGATGTAGCAATCGCTATAATCATTCTTATAGAATTGATTCTGGTTACAGAGGAATAAGTATCAAAATAATCTAGGCCTTCCTTTTGCCTCTAACCTTTAATCACAAGCCTAGCTTTATACTTATCAATTGAACTGTCTACCTTCATTTTCCTTTTGAAAATCCACTTGGATCCTAATGGTTTACATCTTGGAGGTAAATCCACTAATTCCCAATTATGATTCTGTAAGATGGAATCAACCTCATTCTCAATAGCCTCTTTTCATAAAAGACCTTCTGAAGAGTTTATAGCCTCATTATAAGTTTGAGGTTCTGCCTCTAGTAAGTAGGTCCAAAAGATTTTTCTGTCCTTGCTCTTTTACTACACCTGAGCTCTATCTCAATAGGCTCATCCTCTAAACCAAGCTCTTCATCATGAACTAGATCTTGACTATGTTCAATAATAGCCTTAAGAGGTCGCTTAGATGAATTTGCCTCTTCCAAACTCTTACAAGGAAATATATGTTCAAAGACTGACACATTCTTTGATTCTATAATCATATTCTTATGAATATTCGGAATTACTGATTTATGCATAAGAAATTGATAAGCACTACTATTATGTGCATAACTAATGAAAATACAATCAACTGATTACTTTCTTTGGTATAGGCACTGCCACTTTAGCAAGACACCCCCACACTTGCAAGTATTTATAAGATGGTTTTCTCCCTTTCCATAATTCATAAGGAGTTTTGTCTTGCTTACTACGGGGCACCTTATTTCAAAGGTAATTAGCCGACAATATGGCCCCCCACATGTTCTATAGTAACCCAGAACTTATCAACATTGCATTCATCATTTTTTTCAAGGTATGATTTTGTTAGAGATGTGCCCAAAAGGCAATCGCTTTAAGCACTTAGTGTACACATTCATAAAGGCATTCTTTCATTATATTAGTATTCATTTGCATATGAATTGATATAGATCTTAAACTGATTAATGAAAGTCCATGATATGAA
>CATIWF010011699.1:0-20294 GCA_949630135.1 Balakata baccata | reverse complement strand
AACAAAAATGAATGAAAGGCTTCAAATCTAAACAGACAAAAGCCAGCACCACATATAAATTCTCAAAACAATTAAACAAATAAAAAAAGTAAAGTCTACATACCAAAATTCGGCATTTTGATTAACTATTGAAATCGTTTTAAAACCATTTTTTGCAGAAGCAAAAGATGAAAGAAGAAAAAAAGAAGGGGTTCCAACTCCAACACAAAGTGAACTTAGATTATTTTTATTAGGAGTTATAGGACTTAAAGTGTTCCTAAATTTTGATGTGTTAGATGCAGCTTATTTGCCGGATAGTATTTAGGACTTTAGTGCTAAGAAATGTATTTAAAGCTCATCTTGTACAACTAAAATATCAATTAAATAACTTTAAGCTAAAGTTAGAAGTGAATCACTAATATAAATTATAAAAAAGGCATTAACACAATAAAATTGGCGTTCATTTTCTAAAAAAGATTGATAAACGAATGATCCCTTCGAAATACAGAAAAAATAAAAGACTACAGGAGCTCTTAGAATCCAAAAAAGCCTAAAATATCACAACTGTTACAAGCAACAAATACCTGGGTATAATAGATTATTAATTCCTAATTTATAATCAGGTAACCCTGGTTTCCTGAAGGTTTTTTTGGATTGATTGATCAATTGATCATTCCATTTTGTTTAGCACCATCGCTACTAGGCAGTGAAAATTGAATTGCGAATTGTCATATTCTAGCTGTTAACTCAATTTCCTTAAACTTCAAAATCTCAGATGTGCTTGTCTAGTGGAAACAACTACAGTTATTGGTTATGCAAAAATTATTTTGACCACTAAATTGTCATATTTGATTGGAATTGTCTAGTATCTGAATTGGGTAATACACTTTTCTTTTTCTATCTCTCTCTATTTGCATTATTAAGGTTTATATCATTTTCTAGGAATTTATTTCAAATTTTTTTTTCCTTTTATAAACTAATTCTAAAGTTTGACATCATATCATTTTTTTTTCTATATATTAATATATAGTTTTTTAAGTATTTATAAATCTAAAATTGTTCACAAAATTCACATTAATTACTTGGCTCATCAAAATTTGCTATTTGCCTCATCCACAATATATATATATATATATATATATCCTTAACTTAGCATTTTGTATTGGCTGTGCATGTTATCCACCTTTCAACTTCATATCTCCCCGCGTCTCTAATAATATTATCAACAAGCAACCTTATTTGTGCCATTCTTCACCTTGAAAGGGAAACCCTGAGGAGTATGGTAATTGATAATTTTGGTGAACAAATTTGATAATCCGATTGGACTGATTAGAAGGATTTAATTAAATTGGATCATTTTGTATTTGAATTAGTTTTAAATTATTTATTTATTTTTCATCGATTTCAATTTTAAAGTTTATTATAGTTTATATTGTTAAATTTAAATTTTACAAAAAATTTGAATTCAATCTTTCAGACTAATTTTTAAATCGAGTTAAAAAAAAAACTCATATGAGCATTATTCAGTTGGGAGTCCCATAAATGGGTTGAGATTAAAGTTTTTCTTTGGGAATTTTATAAAAATGTCAAAACAAATGGTAAAATAATTACATTAATGTCCTATTAAAGTTTTTTTTTAAATCTACTGAAAAAAGCACATAAAATAATTACAACAAAATCGAAATTCAAAAAGACATTCTAAATTATACTAAATAGTGCACAATCGATATCTCAAGAATATTTTGGATATATATTATTGAGAACATATTGGTTCAATTTTCATCGAAAATAACAAAAGAAGAAAAAAAAGGAAGAATTGAATAATTAATAAATTGTTTAAGGTATTGTTTAGATTGTGTTATTTCTTAGCCTTAAACATGATTCATACAATTCATTGTGGAGAGCCTTAGGGGTATACATTTATTGAGGAGCCTTAGGAATATACTTTTATAATATCTCCAAAATATTTTAGAAATATTTTAGTTTAATTTTTACCAAAATAGAACAAAAAAGAAAAAGAAGAAGAAGAAGAAATTATTAATTAATAAACCGTTTAAGGTGTTGTTTAACTTGTTTTATTTACTTTAGAGCATTAAATTTGATTCGTACAGTTTATTATGGAGTCTTGAATATACATTTAGAATACATTATATATATTTTGAAAATAACTTAAAAATATTTTAAATATATCTTAAAATTTCTTATTGATTAAAAAAAAAAAAGAGATTAAATTACATAATAATTCTTCACCGATCCATCTTCTCAGTCAAGATTCCACTGTAAAAAATATTTTCCTTCACACATTTCCTTTACTCAAAGAGACTGACTGATAATCATTAATCAAGACAGCACAAAACAAATCCCAAATATTTAATCGCTATCATCGTTCATAGTTATAATCAGCCTGATTTTATCTTTTACCTTTTTCCCTTTTAAATTTTTCTTTCTTTTTTCTTAATTAATGTCTTCTTATTCAAGAACACAATCATCTTAGTTGTGCTTTGCTTCGTCTGTGCCTTCCTTGCCGAAGTCTTTTGAGCAACAGAGCCACTCATATTATAGACCTCCTCCTATCGACCATAGACGGCAGCGCCAGCAGCCACAACTACCTTCTTATGTTGCAGAATATAGGCAGCCGACCATACCGCCTTCTTATGATGGTGACAGAATCACTCACAGCTCCAATTTTTGCCGCCAACTTTGATTTGCTCTTGGAGCTGAGAAGACCTAAGAACTAGTCATGCCTTGAGTTAAGGAGATCGAAGAAGAAGACCTCAATCGCATTAGGAGCTTGTGTTAAACTAGAAAAAGAAAAGATTTCTGAAAAATTGAAAAGATAATTTCTAAAAATGAAAAAAAAATATTGGGTGTATTTTTGTGAAAAAAGTAATAACTGTCTGAAATTTTCTCCTTCTTCTTTCAATTTTTGTAGTTGAAAATGGGTACATAAATGAGCATTATTCACTTGGATAAATGAGTTGGTTAGGAACGATATGAATTTGGTTTAAATAGATTAGGTTCTATGTTATCTAGCCATTTAATTATTATATGAATATCCATATTTATTTAACCTTAATTCACCGTAACTCGTTCATTTATACATTTAATATATATAAAAATAATATATAATGAAATATTTTATTTCAAAATTTAAATTTTTCTTGTTAAATATTAAAATTTTATAAAAAGTTTTTTAGTCATTAAATATTTCAAATAATTTATTATTATTATTAAAAAATTTAATCATGATAAATATCCTTTTTAATTTTGTATTTTTTTTACTTCATATAAGCGAGACTTATATTTTATTTCTCCAATTTTGGAATTTTGAATTAAAATTTCACTCACATATTTGTCTTAATATGCTATATGTCTTGGTGTATTTAACTCACAACTCGCTTGTTGGACTGAAAATCATAAAAATTATGATTTAGCTCCTCATATCATTCTGACTCGATAGCTTAACATCACAAGTTCGTACATTAATTGTTTACTTTCTTTGAGTAGGGATGGCAAATAGACCTAAATCTGTGGATGTTCAATTCGAAACTGCCCCGAATGAGGCAAATTTTTTGACTATTAACCGGATTTGGATCAGATTACCGGAAAAATCTGAAATTTTCAGGAACGGGACAGGGATGGAGCCTATATACCCTGCCCTTATCCCTGATTCAATCCCTGTCCTGAATATATTTAATATAATATATTTTCAATATATATATATATATATATATATGATACTTTTACATTCTCTAATAAATATCTCCAATCATATTTTTATATAATTATATAAATATTTTCTAATAAGTATCTTACTCTTGTATAACTAATATTTTTACAATAGTATTATCATATGTGTAGAAGCTTCTATTAGTTAATGATATTCTTATATAACTTATATATAATACTATTACAATAATATTATAATATCATCTATATATATAAGCCTTTTATTAATCCAAAGTTCCTAACAATTTAATTATATGCTTAAAAAATTGGAATGCATTTTTATCATAGTTAAAATCCTTTCAAACATTTAATAAAATTAACTTATATTTAAATCATAGTTAAAATAGGTAAAAATTATTCATATTAAAAGAATTGTACATTTGTAGTAACAATTTCTACAAATTAAATAGTCTATTCAAAATATTGTAAATATTCTTAAAAAATTTAACATTTGCAATACCAAATTATATTTAAAAAAAAATCAATGATTCAAAAAATTATAGAATAATAGAGAATGTTCAAAATATATATTAGCCATAATAAATATATGAAATGTATTTGTAAGCATAGGCAAATAAATTATAAAGGCTTTACTATATATATATATATATATATATATATAAACTCTAGTTAATCAATGATTATTTCTAAAAATACAATAATTTAACAAAAATTATAACGGAAGTAGGAAAAATAAATATATCAAAACCATGCAAGTGATTGAAAATTAAAAAAATATATATTTTAAAATATATGAAATAAGAATTAAAAAATAGAAAATTCTAGGTATAAAAAGAACTTTTCAACAGAGTTGCCCTCATCCACCTCTCCATTTTGGCATTTCTTTCCTTAGTCGCCCCCACTCCTTTTTGTCCACAGATAGATAGAGGATAGAGTAAGTAAGCGATTTTGACCTAAATGTTAAGTTGCTAACCTCAATACCCCATAACTATATCTCCATATTTCTTAAGAAGTTCAACATATTGATTTGAAAGAAAGCAATTTGCGAATTACCAAGAAAATTTTGGTCTAATTGCCAAATTGTAAGGTAAGAGGTTCGAACTTTAGTTGCTTTTGCTTTTTTTTTTTTCATTTTTATTGTTGGATTTCTAATTTTTGGACTTAATCTACCTATTTTCTCGGAATCTAAAACTTAAGATGTTGGGGTTCTTCATTTGCTCGATTGAAACTTCTGCAATTGCCATAAAATGTTGCTGCTCTTCTTTTCTACGATAGTCTAAGATGCTGTCTTTTTTCGATAGCTTCATTTGGTAGATAGTTTAAGATACTAGAAAAATTGTTGATTTGATTTGTATTAGGTGATGAAACTTTCCATCATGTGTTATATTTTAATATAATTAATAAATTTAAAAATAGTAAAATAAGAATATAACATTTATTTAAAGTAAAAAAATATTTTTTATTTAAAAAATTATTTAATTAACTAATTAATTAAAATAATAAAAATAAAAAATAATTTTTAATATTGAAAAAATAAAAACATATAATAAAAACGGGGATCCAATCGGATTTAGGGATCTTCGTTCCCATCGGATGCGGGAATGGGGATCAAAAAAAATTTTTCATTAGGGATTGAGGTGGAGACAAAAATGGGATGGGGATTTTGGGGTTGGGGACGGGGATTTCGGGGTTGTCCACCCAAAATTTGCCCTGTTGTCACTCCTATCTTTGAGCCTATAGTTAGACTTTGATCATATTAGTGTTGTTCTAGACACAACACTCTTAGTTTCCAATTGGTCCAACTTATACAAGCTAGATTACTGATGTCGATTGAAGCTTTAAATAAATGGACATGATAGTTTAAACGTGTAACTAATAATTTTAAAAAAAAAATTTATATCAAAAACTATTTTTTGAAATATTTAATTTTTAATAGTAAAAATTTAATAATTCTAATAATACAAAATTGATAATTTTTTACAATAAAAAATTAATAATAAATAAATATTAACTACAAAATTACATAATATATATTTTATTAATAAATAATTCGAAAAAAATAGTATTGAAAATTCTTGATACACAAATAAAAAATGGCTAATATATTCAGCAGTTTTTCTATAAACTTCATAAGCAATTTAATAAAATAAATTTATGGAAAAAAATTAAGTTTTTTTATTAAACTGATTAAATTTTAATAAATTTAAATTATAATTAATTAATTTCACTTATCTTTTAATCATGTTAAATATATTATTTCATTTTTTCATTTTTTTCTTACTTCATAGAATCAGAATCTAGATTTTATTTCATCAATTTAGGATTCTAAATGGTGGAATTTTAATATAAAATTTTACTGATAGGCTTTTATTAACATGCATTACATTTCAGTATTTTCGACTTGCAACTCGCACATTAGATCAAAAATTATAAAATTACAATTTTGTCTGATTTATCGGTCTTACTTGATAGTATTACAAGTTCATATAATAATTCTTTAGTTTTTTTGAGTTTATAGTTATACTTTGATCATATCAACACTGTTTTGAACCCAATATATTCGGTTTTCCATTGGCTCGACTTGTTCAATTTCGATTAGTGTGCATCGATCGATGTATCAAACATGCAAATGTGACAATATTAGATGTGTAATTATTAATCCTTTTAGAAAAAAAATTCTATAAAAAATTTTAAAAAATTAATTTTTGACATAAAAAATTGATAATTGTTTACAGTAAAAATGGTAATAAATATATATTAACTACAAAATCATATAATTTATTTTTTATCAATAAAAAAATTTAGAAAAAGTGACATTAAAATTTTTTTGTGTGTAAATAGATAAAAAAATAGCTAAAAATGACTAAGGCTCTGGTTGGATTGAAGAATTTTAAAATCCATAGATTCTATAAATTTCATTGTTTTGTTTGACTATAATAGATTAATGATGTAATTATCTTTATAATTATATTTGGTTCAATTACCACAATCCATGAATTTAACAATTAATTTTCAATTTTACCCCTTATTAAATATTGATAATTTATTATTAATTAAGCATTTATAATCAATTTTACTACATACTTAAAAATTTTAAAAAATAAAATTGGTTATTTTAAGAGATGAAAAATAAAAAAATAATATTATTTTATGTTGACATGTTTAATTACATTGCTAAAAAATATTTTTTTAATAATAATAATAAAAAAAATTAGTTAAAATTAAAAGAAAAATGATTTTTAATTTTTTAGGATTAAGGATAGTTTTGAAATATTATTAATTTATTAGAGATAATTTTGGAATAAAAAAATCTAACAACAATATTTCATTGACAAAAATCCATAGATTTGAACTTTCCCACCTATATATTCTGGTGGTTGAGTGATATTTTAAAATTTATAAATTTTGAACTTTTTTAAGTAGGCAAATGATAAATTTGACATAAATCTATATATTGTTCAAAATCTCTCATTTGAAATCAAACTTTGTAAGAAATTTTATAAAAATTTGGAGCAAAAGAAATTTAGGTTTTTTCTCTTAATTTATATGAGTTGAAAATAGTTACTCATACTCAATCCTTTTAACCCCTTTATTAAAGATCCCCAACAGTCTATTTATTTTTCTCTTTACCTATATTTAGCTAGTTTTATGTCTTTCAATAACATCATTATCTTCCTCTGTATGTATCTCACTCCCTAAAATTTATATTATATCTCTTCAAATTTAAGAAACACAATGAGCTGTTAAGAAATATTTTATTATTTTTATTTCCTCTCATTTGTTTTTTTTCTCTCTTTCCTTTTTTTTCTGTCTCTTAATATCTATTTTTATTTTTTAGATAGTTTTATTAATAAAAATATTAAAATAGAGAGTGAGATAAACAATATTAATAGAGTGCACATAATTTTCAAGACAAATTAAAATAGAAAGTGAATTTTTATAATATAATAGGAAGGGAAATAGATGCAAATTATATTATGAACCATGGTTCACATTGCAACATGGACTAAATATGTGTGAGATGAGTAATATAAATACGATTGTATATAAAAAAATTACACATATTTATTTATTGATATAGGCATGATTGTAAAAAACCAGATCGGCTTGCTCGGTTTAACCGGAAAAATCGGAAACCCGCCCCTAGGTCAGACGGTTTTTACCTCCAAAACCAGAGGGAGGGGGAAAAAACCCGGGTAGAAAAACTGGGGACCCGGCCGATTCAACAGAAAAAACCGGGAACCGACCGGTTTTCCAGGTTTTTTTAAAGTTTTTTGCAGAAAAATTTAATTATTAAATTTAGTCCAATATAGTCAATTCAATAGGTTCAACCAAAAAATTAATCCAAAAAATAAATGAGTTAACTATAAACTAATCAAATTGGTCAAAATAAATATATTTTTAAACAATTAATTCACTTTTATTTATAAAATGATATGTTATTTTCATTTTTACTTTTTTTCTATATGAAATTGTTTAGCCATTTTTACTTTTTTTTTTCCTTACTTATTTTTTATATTACTTTTCTTTTACAATTTGAAAATTTTGGTTTTTTATATTTTCAAGTTATAAATTATCTTTACATTTAATAATTAATTAAATATTTATTTATACAAATATATGAAATATGATTTTTAAAAAAAATAAAAAAGAGAATATTAGACATATTATATTATTCTTGTATACTAGAAAAGATTTCCAACAATTTATTCTCTATTTTTGTTATGTATGAGACATATTCTATTTTATTATATGTGAGACATATTATATTTTATGAAAATAGCACGTAGGTTGGTTCGACCCTGGTTCGACCTTAAACCGTGATTTGCTAGCTTTTTTGGTTCATTGTCTGGACCGGTGTTTACAACCTTGGATATAGGTTCATTAGTTTATTAGTAAAATATTTAGTAGTTCATTAATAAATATTTATTTTATTTTAAAACAAAATCAATATTTATTTTGTATTTTTTTTTTGCATTTTCAGATGTTATTTGTCTCGATTTGTTATTTTTTCTGTGTGTTTTGTCTCAATTTTTTGTTACGTTTTGAGTTTCTTTGAAGATGATTTAATGAATTTATACCTACGAATCAAAACATAAAAAAATATCTATTAAATTAAGTACACAGAAATAAAAATGAAATTGTATTAATATAAAAAATGAACCTTTATTAATAAACTAATAAACCTTTTACTATTAGTTTAATGAACATTTATTAATAAACTAATAAATATTTATATTATTCGTAATTTATATTTTTCAATAAATTAATGAATTCTACTTCGTAATGAAATTTTAGTTTTATAACTAATGAACATAAAAAATAAACTAATGAACTTTTAGTTCATTTGTAATGAATTTTTTTAATTTATTTGTAATAAACTTTCTCATTAAACTAATGATTATTTACTTTATTTGTAATGCACATTTTTCAATCAATTAATGTATATTTTTCAATAAATTAATACATATTTTACAATAAACTAATAAACATTTACTTTCAGTTTATTCGCAATTAACTTTTTTCAATGAACTAATTAATCTTTATTTTATTTGTAATAAACTTTTTGTAATGATCTAAGAATGGACGTTTAGTTCATTTGTAATAAACATTTTTCAGTTTATTCGTAATGAACATTCTTAATAAACTAATAAATTTTTACTTTCTTAGTAATAAATTGTTTTTTAATGAACTAATGAATATTTTTTAATAAATTAATTAACATTTATTTAATGATATATAATGAATATTTACAAAAATATCACCATGTGTTTGATAGCTGTGTAAGTTTAATTTATTTACAAAATTATCATCGACTCTTACATGTGTGATAGATCTTGATTTATAATGTTATATGGACCAAAATCCAGCATATAACAATTAGAAAGTATTGTTAGAGATGCTTTTATTGAGTTAAAATGTGTTGAACTTATTTATAATCCATTTATATTTGAACTATCTATTTCTATTTATGATCCATACCATTAAATAGATAGATATGAGCGCATAAATAGATACAGGTGATTTTGCTACTCCTAGCAAGGACTGGAGAAAATATGACAAAATTATTAAAAAAAAATTTGTGCTTAATTTGTTCTAAATTTTACTTTTTATTACTAGCTCCGATGTTTGTAATAAAAATGACAAATAAGATATAACACAATGCCATTAATAGTTCTACCCAAAAAAAAAAAAAAAATGCTATCAATATTTTTATTTTATATTTTACGAGGTGAAATGGAATAAGACTTTTTTATGTTTTAATAAGATGTTTTAAATTTAAATTTTAAGTGTGAAATACTTTTAAGATTTAATTTGAGAAAGAGTAATTTACAGTTTTTAATAAGTGTGCTTGGTATGCGATTCAAATTAATTTGCAATTTTTGAATTATATGATATTGATTAGTTGAAACTAAAAAAATATATTTTTATTTTATTAATATAAACATTTAATATTATTATTATTTTATTTTTTCAAATTTAGATTTATTAAAAATGCAGAGTTATTAGTTAAAGTAGTATTTTCATTTTGACCAGATATTCAAATTTAGATTTTTCTTTCCGTTATATAAACATTATGACTTATTTTAATTCAATCCCTAAAATTCTCGAATTATTTCATTAGTATATAAAATATTTATTTATTTTTTTGGTGATGAAAATATTTATGTTATTGAAATTCAACAAACTGGGTTTAATCATTTTTCATATAGATAAGTACTATCACTAACGTTTCATCGTTGACCATCAAATTCCTTTTTGACTCCTAACGATAATTAAGCTATATTTAAAATAATAATAAAAAATAATAATAAGAATAACCTGATTTCTTGTTGTATACCATGGGAACTGTTTCAACTATAAAATTGTTGAAATTAGTTACAAATAAAATAGTAATAATTACTCTATTCCTAACAAAAAATTATATTATTTAGCCAAAAAAAGCAGTGTGGCAACTGGACGCAAGAACGGTCTCCAGAGGATTAGTGGATGACATGTAATGGAGATTAATTAATACCTGGTTAACTCAATTATTTTGCTAATTAACTGTACTGCAAAACTGCATTTCCTGATGAAGTCAATAACAAACTTTTCTGAATGTTCCTTTGCAAATTTTTTGTTAATTAACTTGAAACCGTTGAGTAAATGGGTATTATTTAAATATTCAAAATATTTTCTTATTTGTTGTGAAATTATTCATTCTTCTTCTGAATCATTTTCCCTTCAATTCTTTCACTTTACCACCTTTGGATTGTTCGGAAAAACTAATGAATATGACTAATATATCTTACGTTGGAAAGCCATTTCAGTCAAAGACAGACTTTTCTATTCAGAATTATTCTACAATTTGTTTCTCCTACCAAGATCGGAAGGAGACAACTGGGATTTTTCAGGAAAATCCTCTGAATTCCTTATTTCCTGTGTTCATGTTACAAATCATCTTGGCAATCTCTATTTCTTGGGTGCTATACTTCCTTCTTAGACCTTTGAAGCAACCCAGATTTGTGTGCAACATTTTGGTAATTCTATTTTCCATCTCAACATTTTTTTTTTTGTTTTAATATGGTATCGGAACTAATCCAACTAATCCGAGCGTGGCAGGTACTACTGTAAAGTATAATCTTATTGACACTTTCTCATGCAGGCTGGCATTATCTTAGGACCATCAGTGTTGGGTCGGAACAAGGCATTCTTAGATACAATGTTTCCAGAAGAAGAAAAGTTGATTTTCAATTTCATGGTACGGCTTGGGATAGTATATTGGATATTCATTATAGCTGTGAAAAGTGAACTAACAATGTTATTAAAGTCAGCAAGGAAATTCTGGAGTCTTGGAATATTTAGCTTCATTATCCCATTTGCAATCACAGTTTTCTTCAGCTTCGCCGTCAAAACCGAACTTCATCCTCGCCTTAAGGACATGCAGATTGGATTTATATGTCTTTCTTTGTCAGCCACTTATTTCCCCAGTGTTGCACAAGCTTTACAACAATTAGACATTTTAACCACAGAATTTGGCCAACTTGCTTTGTCCTCTTCCATGCTCATTCAAATGACCTGTCTTATTCTTGGGTTCGCAGTAGTGATAGTAACAAAACACACGTTTATTGTTTCATTTCTATACTTCTTTTCCTTCTGTGCCATCATCTCCTTTGCCATCTTTACCATAAGGCCAGCTCTGGTGCTAATTAACAACAGAACACCACCAGGGAAATCGGTTAAAGAAGTTTATGTTGTGGGTATTTTTGTGATGAACTTACTTATGGTATTTGTCACTGACACACTGTTGGTTGATTTTGAATCTGGAGCTTTACTTATGGGGTTGATTGTACCACAAGGGTCACGATTAAGTGCAACTTTGGTTGAGAAATCTGAACTCCTGGTCAATGAAATTTTCATGCCTTTGTTCTATGTTCAAATTGGGATTCTTGCAGATTTGAGTTCACTTAATCAAGCTGACCTTAAGCAAATATATGCCTTATTGGCTCTCATTATTGTAAGCATTCTGTCCAAGTTGGTGGGTACTTTCTTGGCCTCATTATATCTCAAAGTAACACCACAAAATGCTCTCTTGTTGGGCCTCATTATCAACATTAGAGGCGTGCTGGATATGGCAACATTTATTAGATATCGAACCTACAGTGTAAGTATGCAAATTTTCGATGCAAATTTTGTATTGCAAGCATGCACTTTTATTTTTCTATTTGCTGATTTATTAACATGGGTTTTCATGGTTTCTTGTTTTGCAGAATTTGGACGTTCAATCTTATACTGTACTTGTAATTAGCAGTATTATTTTCATTGCTGTATATCACTCATGGGTAGAAATCGCTTACAAGCCTAAACTTAAACTCATTGGAAGATATTCGAAAACAAAATGCTCAAAATCACTCCAATCAGATCTTGAAATCAAAGAATTAAGAGTAATTGCATGTATTTACAACGAAGATGATGTGCATGGGATGATCTCTCTACTAGAAGCATGTAACTACAGTGAAATCAGCCCAGTATGTGCTTATGTGGTACATGCAATTGACCTTGTTGGTAGAACTTCTCCTTCATTAACCCCTTATAGAAGCCAAAAAAGGAGCAGTACGGAGCAAAATGGGTCAACCACATCACACATAATGCAAGCTTTTGAGATGTACTCAAAGAGCTCAGAAGGCCATATCTCAATCCTACCATTCACAATGGATGCCCCAATCAGGACTATGCATCACATTATATGCAACCTTGCCGAAGAAAAACATGTTGCTTTGAGTATTATACCGTTTAACGTAAATCAAGTGGGTAATATTGGTAATGGTTCATTCAAGGATTTTACTGTTCAGCTTCAGACACATGCGCCTTGTACTGTTGGGATCTTACTAGATAAAGGGTTTCATCCTCATATCAACCTAGGTAAGTTGTGTTGTCGGATTGTGGTGCTCTTCATAGGTGGTGCTGATGATCGGGAGGCCTTATCACTTGCATTCAGAATGTCAAAAAACCCTAATCTCAACATTACCATCATAAAGATTAACAGCCCAATAGACAGAGAGACAGACGCCGTTACAGACATGGTATTGGATGACATGGTGTTGAAGCAATTCATGGACAATAACCAAAACAATAACTGTGTTTTTTACTGTGAGGAGAATGTAAATAACAGTTACGACATGGTTAATGTGGTTCGATCTTTAGGAGATAAATATGATCTCGCATTGGTAGGGAAGAGTTCAAGTGCAACTCAAATCGAGAACGAAATGCTACAATGGACTGAACACCAAGATTTGGGTGTTATCGGTGATGTTCTTGCTTCAGATGATTTTTTTGACAATTCAATGTCGGTTTTAGTAACCAAACATTTTAGTTCAGGGCAATAAGTTTTGTCTAGAGCTATTATGTCTTTGATTTTTAAAATTAGTTAAAAAAATTGTAATTACATCATTTAATACATATCCCATTTTTCACGCAATAGTTTATTTATTTTTAGCTATAGTGAAGCTATTTTTCAGATTCTAATATAATTTATATAGAAATTAGTTTTGATTCTGTTTGTCTTCGTATTTTCTCTCGAATCCTAAATTATTCAATGTTTTTATTCTAAAGAAGTGAAATGTGATTTTAAGGGTCTAATTACTTTAACCATACGACTAAATTGATGTTTTGATTTGAGGCAAATCGGTATAAATTCTCTTGAAAATATTAAGATGATATAATTATGTCATGTTACATATTTTCTTGCTGCTAAATCATCTTAAAAATATTAAAATATAATTAAAATTTAGATTTCAAATTACAATATTTTTTTTTAAATAATACCAATTTATATTAAATTAAAAAATGAGAAAATTCGGTAACATTAATATAATTTTAACCCTCAAATTTTCCCTTTGAGTGATCCAAAGTGCCAGTTGTCAAAAGTAATTCTAGCATGGACTCTTTATGTGTGCAAGACCTTGAAAAAGAAATTTTACTCGTAAAATTAGAAATAACAGAAATGACCCAGATAATTGAACTATTTGTCGAGCAATTTTCTGTTACAATTAGTGGATAATATTAATAAGATTAATTAATTCTAAACTTATTTTGGTAAATTATTATATTGTAAAACTGTATATGAAAGCCAAAAATAGTTGCATATTTATATATTTTTTTTAAATTATTTTTGCAATGCAAATTTTCCTAATTATATAGCATGAAATGTTTAGAATTTTATTTAATTTATTCCTAAATCTTCATTTTTCCCACATATTCCTTTCAGTTCTTTTACTTTATCAACTTCCCATCGTTTTCTGTTAGATGGGGGTTGATAAACCTGAAAATCTGCAGCTGTACGAGATAAAAAGTCAATTCGAAGAACATATGAAATGCCTGTTGTTCACTCTTATACAATTGAGACAGGAAAAAGCAATTGGAACGTTTACCCCGCTGTTTGTTTTTCCTTTGATGATCAAAAGGACGTGAATGGAATATTTAATAATGAAAATCCTTTGAAATTTGTATTTCCTGTCTTCATGTTGCAAGTTATCTTTGCATTTTTTATTTCTTGGTTGGTGTTCTTCGCTCTTAGACCTTTAAGGCAACCCAGATTTGTATGCAACATTTTGGTGAGCAGATTTCCTGTATCCCAATCTTTTTTTCTTACGAAATTGATATATGAGTGTTATTGAAGAAATTTTTGGTAAAAATTTTGTGAGACTTGAATTTCGTGACGATTCAAATTATAATCCGACCTGAAATATTTTGGCAACTCGAACCGAAAGGGAATTATTGTAACCCAATTGGAACAATCCGGTACAATGTTAGGGCTATTTATATATAGGTGTTTGATGATGTACTTTGTACTTGAAAGCCAAAATCAATAAGATTGACTTTCTTTGTCTGTAGACGTAAGTTAGCCGTACCACGTAAATCTCCCTGTTTATGATTTTTTTTTTTTCTTTCCATTAACTATGTATAGTTAATATTGTAATTTGATGATTTTTTATGTAGGCTGGTGTTATTATGGGACCTTCAGTCTTAGGCCGAAACCAGAAATTTTTGGAGACAATTTTCCCAGATGAAGAAATGCTAATTTTCAATACGGTAGTAAGGCTTGGAATATTATATTGGATCTTCCTAATAGCTGTGAAAAGTGAAACGACAATGTTGTTAAAATCAGCAAGGAAATTTTGGGCACTTGGTATATTTAGCTTCATTGTCCCATTTGCAGTCACCTTATGCTTCAGCTTCGCCATTGAAAGCCAAATTACTGCATGCGTTAAGAATATGCATATTGGGTTTCTGTGTGCAATTTTGTCAGTCACATATTTCCCTAGTGTTGCACAGGTTCTTCAAGAATTAGGCCTTTTAACCACAGAATTTGGCCAACTCGCTTTATCCTCTTCCATGCTTATTCAAGTCACTTGTGTTCTTTTTCTATACATAGGAGCTATCTTTACAAAAGAAACGTTTCTTCTTTCAATTCTATACTTATTCGCCTTATGTGCCACCATCTTCTTCGCTTTCTTCATCATAAGGCCAGCAATGATGCTGATTAACGACAAAACACCAGCTGACAAACCGGTACAAGAGTGTTTTGTAATAGCCATTCTTATAATGACCTTGCTTATGGTATTCATAACTGACACTACATGGCTAGATTTTCAATCTGGTGCTTTGCTTATGGGGCTGATTGTACCACAAGGGTCACCTTTAAGTGCTACTTTGGTGCAGAAATCTGAACTCATGGTCTCAGAATTTTTCATGCCTTTGTTCTATATTCAAATTGGAATTCTCACAGATATTACTTCATTATTTCAACATGACAATACGGCTGCATATGCTTTCTTGTATCTCATTGCTGTATCTACTCTGACCAAGTTAGTGGGCACTCTGCTGGCCTCATTATATCTCGATGTAACACCCATTAATGCTTTTCTGTTGAGCCTCATTGTCAACAACAAAGGCGTGGTGGATATGACGACTTTTCATAGGTTTCGAACCTCTAATGTAAGTATACTATATTCAACCATATTTTCTTTTTTATTTTTATCTTTATTTAGTTTGTTTGTTAACATGTGCTGAGTTTTCTTGGTTTGTTCCTATAAAAAAAGGTTTTGGACAAAAAATTCTTGCATTTGAGTTTTTTTTTTTAAATCAAGTCAATGACAGTACAGCATATTATCGATATACAATATAATATAATAAATAGTTTACATACAATATGATTAGATTGATTTATAATTTTTATTGACTTAATTTACAAGACAATATATTATTAATTCGATTTATAAATGGATGCATGAAATTATGTTTTTTTTTTTTTGTGATCATTCTTTTTCATTTGTTTTTTTATTAACAAAAGTATTCTTGTTTTTTTTTTTCTCTTTTAGAACTTGGACACTCAAGGTTACACTGTACTTGTGTTAACCAGTATTGTTTTCATTGGTATATATCACTCCTTGGTAGAAATTTTTTGCAAGCCTAAACTTAAACTGGGTGGTGGATATTCTGAAGCAAAATGCCCCAGATCACTCCAGTCAAATCTTGAAGTTAAAGAATTACGGGCTCTTACGTGCTTTTACAGTGAAGATAATGCTCATGGATTCATCACTCTACTAAAAGCATGTAACCACAAAGCAATGGGCCCTCTATGTACTTATGTGATACATGCAATTGATCTTGTTGATGGAACTTCACCCACATTAACCTTTTATAGAAGCCATAAAAGAAGTAGCAAGTCAGCCACACAGCACATCATGCAAGCTTTTGAAGAGTATTCAAAGAGCTTAGAAGGCTGTGTCTCAATCTTACCACTAACAATGGTTGCCCCAGTGAAGATAATGCATGACTTAATATGCGACCTTGCAGAGGAGAGACATGTTGCCTTCATTGTTGTTCCTTTCCATATAAATCAAGTGGGTATTAGTAATGGTACTTTCAGGGATGTTAATGTTCAACTTCAGATGCATGCTCCTTGTACTGTTGGGATCTTGCTAATTAAAGGATTGCATCCTCGTAAAGGACTCGAAAATCTGTCTTGCCACGTGGTGGTGTTCTTTATTGGTGGTGCTGATGACCGTGAGGCCTTAGCACTTGCGATCAGAATCTCAAAAAATTCCAATGTAAACATTACACTCATAAGAATTCTCTGCACAATGGACAGAAAAAACATGGATGTTGAAGATATGGAATTAGATGATTTCTTGGCGAAACAATTCAAGGAGACAAATGAAAATAATAATTGTGCTTTCTACTGTGAAGAGGGTGTAAAAAATAGTTTCGACATGGTCAATGTGGCTCGATCTTTAGGAAACAAATACGACCTCGTACTAGTGGGAAAGAATTCATGTCCAATTCAAATTGAGAAAGAAATGTTACATTGGACTATTCATCCGGAATTGGGTGTTATTGGCGATGTTCTTGCTTCAGCTGAGTGTTCTGACAATAAAATGTCAGTTTTGGTAATCAAACATTGTAAATAAGGATCTATAAATTTTAATTTAGTGACAATTTTGTTCTGGACTAAGGTTTCGAATTAATTTGAACCTCAGTCCAATTTTTTTGAAATCATTTTGAAAAAAAAAAAAATTGTAATCAAGACAATCAATACAAATTCCATAAATTCGAGTCCTTTAAAATTATTCATGATACAATTAGTTGCCATAATATTGTGGCAAATGACAGTTCACAAATGGTGCAACTGATTCGAATTTGGAGATTAATTGTGGGGGAAAAAATCTGCTAAAAATATTCAATTTCAGAAGGAAATGATGGGATGGGTGGAAAATCAGAAAGTAGAATTTTGTTATTACTTATTATAAACAAAGAAACATGTGGTTATCTAATAAAAGAAGATGGCAATTATTTTCCAAAAGGCACAATCTTTATCTCTATATATCCTGTCCAAAGAACAACAAACAAACAAACAAAAAAGGAAAAGAACTATATATGCCCAAGTGCAAAATGGACTAATTCAATATATAAAAAATGAAGTAATTAAAAGAATTAGCAGCATCTAGTTATTTTTGGGCCTGGAAATTTTGTTTGAGTAGCATATCATTTCCTTCGATTAATCTCAACATAAAGGCAAATCAGCTGGAGGAGGCTTTAGAGTCTGCAATTCTCCAATTCCATCTTCTACCAAGAAAGCCATGGCCAAACCCCATGTGATATGCACATCCAAGTGACAATGCATTAACCACACACCTATTTCATTGAGAATTCAGAATCGATTAATTTTAATTTTGTAATTTGAAACAATTAAAAAATGTTTTATTAACTTGGTATATAAATGAAAGAATGGATATCATTTAAGGAAAATCTTAGAAATAACTTAATGAATTTACCTGGATTATCTGCGACGAATCTAATGACTGCCCACCCATTTACAGGTACAGCAACTGTGTTCCTCATCGGCGGATCAAAAAGGTTGAATTTAGCTGTATCAGTTTTAGGGTTGAAATTTCCAAACCCTTCAGCAATTATGTAAAAATCATATCCATGAAGGTGAATAGGGTGATTTTCAGGTGTGAAAATACTTGTATCTTGTAAAACAATTTGAACTTTCGATCCATACTTCAATTTGTAGAGTTTAGTGCCTGGAGTTGGCTGCCAGAGCGATCGGCTTACATTGCCGGTGTAATCGAATTTCACAGGTGGTTTTCCAGGAAAATCAGTGGTGAAAACTCCTGGAATTTTCTGCCTGTAAGCTTGAAGCAAGGAAAAATTTGAAGGCAGAACAAATGACACATTGTTCACACTAGCAGTGAACCGAGTACCATTAGGCCCCTGGCATCGCCTAGCCCGGAAATTCTTCGGGCAACTGTTGAGTCCTAGGCCAACAGTGAAGAACAAACTCTCATCGATATCAGTCGGTACCTCAACCTTCCTTGGACTTCTAAGGCTTTTGGTGAAGGCAGTGACTGTAGGAGTGTCATTAAAGGCAGGCAGTGGTGGCATTATTGGCTTACTTGTGAGGCATTTAGCAGGGCAAGGGGCAGAGTTGTATTCAAGAATTGCAGTTGTAGTAGTATTGTCGAAAGGGGCATTTTGCGCGCTTTGATAGGCACGCGCAGCTATGTAGTATCGTGCAGGTGGCTGGTCACCGGAGATCAAAACATCAGTGGTTTGCCCTGGTCCTAACATGATCACTGAAGTGGTGAAGGGTTTGAGGTATAAGGCATCAGCACCAACTACAGTAAACTTATGATTGGCAATGGTGAAGAAAAGTGGTTGATTGAGTGCAGCGTTGATGACGCGAAGGAGGTTTGTCTCACCGGAGCCAATTGGAACAATGACTGTATCTGCATAGTGGTTGATTCAAAAGATCATCTTCTTTGAAATTATAGTGCAGCAGAACAGCAGAAGTTTCAAATTTTAGTTATTCCTGTTATTTAATTGTGCAGTTACTTGCTACCAGATGGTGGGCTATAACCCACAAAGCATTTTTTTTTCTTTTGCCCACTTACTCAATGGGCTGCTACCTAGAGTTTAGTGGGCTATAATCCAGTTCTCGTAGCCATTAATTTATCATAATTAGTTAAAAAGTTTAAGGGCTGAAGGCCTAAATTTACCTCCAAATTTTTTTGCAACAATTATTTCAAAATTAATTTTTGAGCTAAATTAGTATGCAACTTTCAATTTAATTTTGTTTCATCTAATATGTAAATAGACTATTTTTCATATTAAAAAGTGAATTTCATGTACCTTTGCTGGAGCAATTATAAAGATCACCGGGTTGACCATTAATTGTATAAGCATCAGAAATATTTGGAGCTGCTCCTGTTCTAGTAGCCTCCCTCACCACATCAATGGGCTTTCTATCCCACCATTCCCCTAATTAATGATCATGTTCATAAAAATCACTGTTAATTCAAGGATCTTATCTTTATAATCAAAGACTTGCAATTAGTAACAACATAATCATTTTGATGAGTGGATTATGAAATGTGATTACCAAGAAGAATGGGAGTTTGTCTTTTGGGCTTAGGAAAAGGGTAAGAAGTTCCTTCTTTTGGGTAGATAATTAGAGCACCATAAACAGTAGCTCTAAGCCATGAGCTATGAGCATGCCACCATAGTGTCCCTTCTTGTCCTTCAATGGTGAACCTGTAGGTGTAACTTCCTCCTGGTCTAATTGGGCACTGTGTCACAAA
>CATIWF010011695.1:0-11168 GCA_949630135.1 Balakata baccata | reverse complement strand
AACTCTTTATGGTTTTATCAAAACACTTGTTCCAGCTTTTTGAAGCTTGCTTAAGACCATAAATGGATCTCTTAAGCTTGCACACTTTGGAACTATCTTCAGAATCAAATCATTTAGGTTGTTCCATATAAATTTTTTCTTTAAGAAATCCATTGAGAAAGACAATTTTGACATTCATCTGTCATATCTCATAATTATAATGTGCTGCAATAGTTAAGAGTATTCGAATACTTTTAAGTATGGCTACGGGAGATAATGTCTCTTCATAGTCAATCTCTTCCCGTTGGCGATACCCATTCGCTACAAGCTTAGCTTTATAAGCATCAACATTCCCTTCAGAATCTAGCTTGTGCTTATAAACCCATTTACAACCTATTGGAACTATTCCTTCAGGTGGGTCTACAAGTTTCCAAACTTGATTCATGTATATGGAATCTATCTCAACTTGTATTGCTTCTTGCCACTTAAGAGCATTAATGTTAGACATTGTCTTCTCATAAGTGATAGGATCTTTTGGTTGATCATTACTGCCAAATATAAATAACTCTTGGTCATATTCAATAGTAAATCCATACCATCTAGGAAGGCGTGAAGCTCTTTCAGACCTCCTAAGAGCTAAAATGGTATCTTTTGTCATGTTAGGCTCAATTGGCTTATCAATCTCCATTGGTTCAGCCACTTAGATTTGTTTTTCAGATGATTCTTCATCCAAAACTATATGTCTACCTTTGCCACCTTCTTCGAGAAACTCCTCAAGAAAAATGACATCTTTACTCACAACAATAATTTGTTCGTTAAGCAAATAGAAATAATATCCTAAATTATTTCTAGAAGTAGCATATCCAACAAATCGATGTTTAGTGGACCGTTCTTCTAACTTATCTATTTTTTGCCTTTTAATATAGACGGGAGAATCTCATATCTTAAAATAAGATAATATAGGAGTTTTACCAGTCCATATCTCATATGGAGTGGTATCCACATATTTAGAAGGAACTCTGTTAAGAATATAATGTTGTTTCCAAAGCATATCCCCAGAAGGAGATAGGTAAGTCAGATGCTTTAAGTAGGAAAATGATTGCTGAATTACACATTAGACCTACCTTGGACTAAGAGATCAGAGATGCACAAGGACAGGATAGACAACTTGTTAAGACAATTGAGTTGGTCTCTAAGGGGGAGAGACCTGGGTACATAGTTAGGCAGACGGTAGATTGTATTATTAGTACTGATTAGTGGTTCCCAATAGTGATTTGAGACTGAGAGTCCTTCGAGAGGCTCATGAGAATAACTATGCTATGCACCCAGGCAGTAATAAGATATTTCAGGAGTTGAGAAATAAGTACTGGTGGACAAATATAAAAAGAGCTATAACAGATTTTTCTTCTAAATGCCTGATATACCAACAAGTCAAGGTAGAACATCAGGTTCCATCAGGCCTTTTGTAGCCTATCATAGTTCCAAAGTGGAAATGGGAGTGTATTGCTATGGATTTTATTGTTGGATTGCCAGTTACACCCATGAGGCATGATGTCGTTTGGGTGATTATGAATAGACTCACGAAGTCTGCCCATTTCATGCCTATTAGGAAAGATGTCTCCTCGATGATGTTGGCAAAACTTTATGTCAGTGAGATACTATGACTTCATGGCATACCAGTCTCTATAATATTAGACAGGGACCCCAGATTCACTTCATAGTTTTGGGATAGTCTGTAGAAAGCCTTGGGAAGCAAACTTAGCTTCAGTACAGCCTTTCATCCACAGACAGATGGACAGTCAGAGAGGGTTATCCAAATCCTCGAGGATATGATGAGGAGTTATACCATTGAGTTTGAGGCTAGCTGGGAGAAGTACCTACATTTGATAGAGTTTGCTTATAACAATAGTTATCATGCTAGTATTAAGATGGCTCCTTATGAGGAGTTATATGGTAAGAAGTGTCGTACCCTTTTATGTTGGACAGAGCTCAGTGAGAGAAAACTAGTAGGAAATAGAAGAAAAGGTCCTAGTTATTCAGGATAGACTTAAGGCAACTTTAGACAGGCAAAAAACATATACAGATCTCAAGAGGTGGGATATAAGATATGTTGTAGGAGAGAAAGTCTTCCTCAAGGTTTCACCTTGGAAGAAGGTATTAAGGTTCAGGAAGAAAGACAAGCTGACCCTGAGATTTATTAGGCCTTATGAGATCCTAAAGCAGATTGGACCAATTGCCTATAAACTTGCTCTACCACCAAAGTTAACTAAGATCCATAGTGTGTTCCATGTCTCCATGTTGAGGAGATATAAGTAAGATCCTTTTCACATCATTCTAATAGAGAGCATAAAGGTGAGATCGGACATGATTTATAAGGAGGAACCAGTCTAGATCCTAGCTAGAGAGCTTAAGGAGCTTAGGAATAAGAAAGTATCAGATTATGGAAGAATCATGCTATAGAATAGGCCATATGGGAAAGTGAAGAGATCATGAGAGCCCAACACCCACAACTTTTCAGAGATAGTACACCAGGTAAATTTCGAGACAAAATTTTCTTAAAGGGGAGATAAATGTAATACCCACTGGTTAGGGCCTAAAATATCATAAAATATGTTTTCATAGATGTCTTTTAAGTAACCAAGGATTTTGGGGTGCGATATGGATGAAAAATGATGAATTAAGTGACATGTGCGAGGGTCATGGCTGTGACTCATGGAGTAATGGGCATGACAATTGTGGTGAGGCATTTTAGCCTCACTGATAATTGTCACGGCCATGATTGGGGGATTACAGGTGTGACACCCCTAACAACTGTACAAAAGTTAAGTTTTTCTGCAGAATAATAGAGGAAATAACACCCCAAACTCTAGCCCCCATTCTCCAAACATAGAGACCACTTTCATTCGATTCTCCACCATTTTTCCTTTGATTCTTTGAGTTAGAAACATTAAACACCAAGCCCAAACAAAGATTTAATAAGAAAATTAAGGATTTAAGCTTAGCAGCAAAAGTTCAAAGTGGGCAGCAAAAGGGAGGCTGAAACCCTCCAATTTCCCACTCTGATTTCAGTCATTTTAGATAAGAATTGATGAGTTTTAATCTTTTAAGGGTCTCCCTTTAGGAATTAAGAGTTTATAACAAGAGTTAAGGGTTCTACCTAGGGTTCCAAAAATTACAAATTAGGGGTTTTGATTATTCTTCATGGAACCTTACTTTCGGCATGTATTAATGATGTATTATGTTGTTAAATTTGTGCTAAGCGAGGAAGGTAACGGTTCTGATGCCATCAACACGTGAGAGAGCATGTTAGGAACGGTTTTACAACTCCATATCAGGTCTGTATATATACGCACTTTAATTTGAGTTTGTGTTGCATATGCTGATGCTTTATATGTAAAATGAATAAATTTAAAGGATCGTTCATAGTGTGCATGTGCTATGTCTTTAGAATGAATCATGATGCCAAGTTTGAAGTAAAGTTTAAGGCTCTGTGACAAATGATATAGAGTAAAAAAATTGGTAATCTTTTAAATGACATAAGAGTATAGCATTATGGCATAAATGAGAACTAACCATCTCTAATGGCATATAAGAAAGGTAATGGCTTAATGGCATATCATGGTTGTTGCTTTATGTTTTACAAATTGAAGTATATGATTATGTGTAAAAAATTGGTAGTTGGCATGAGATGAGAATATAAAGTGATAAGAGTATATTAGGAGGGAAAAGAACTCTAGGGTTAATGACCTTTATGCTATTAAATTTAGAATGTCATATGTTGATTATGTTTTACTAATGGAAGACATATTTAAGCATGATAAAGTGAAGTGTTGTTAAGTTGGGTGGCACCTAGATCACCATGGTAACCTTACATGTGAATTTAGATTGAATAAATGCTATAATAAGATGATTTTCGTGTTGAAAACATAGAGTCACGCCCATGACTCAAGTCGTAGAATGAAACAGAAGCATTCACCACCAGGTTCACAACCAAGTTCACCACTAGAACACCAGTCACAGCCGTGACTCCCAAGAGTCACACCCAAGATTACTGAAATAAGCTAAAATATGATTTTAAATGCTTCCATTTGCCATGCCATGCTTGCATACTCATCTTATTATTCTGAACAAGCACAAATAACATGTTAATATCATTGATTTAACTGTATGGACATGGGACAACCTATGGGATGTAATAAGGTATGTGATTCATACCCAGCTATATGTTGTATGCATATGAAGTAGAACGTAAGATAATAGGTAAACAACTATGGAATAGAATATAAATGCCCAATCACTTATATTAGGACTAATAGGATAGATGACATGTCATTTAAGGTCTTGGTACCATAGTTATTATATCAGAACAGTCTTAGTTGGACAAGTTAGCTGAAGCTCTTAGGGAGTAAACTTGATCCTTTTTGCTAGCATATTTATTAGTGTCAAGTTGGCTGAAGCTCCAGGGAGTGCACTTAACTTTAGCTCAGTTTATGAATAAGGTGGCTGAACCTCCAAGGAGCGATCCTATTCATGACACGTATCCAAGAGTCAAAGTATAGAGTATTGGGTGATGAAATTAAAGATGTTATGACTTATGTATAACAGCCTAAAAGCTTAACATAGTTATGTACATAATGATAATATCTCATAATCTTGTAAGTTGCATATGCTTCCACTACTAGGTATGCTTATATGCTAAGGTGTAATTGTATGCCATATAATACACCCATATGTACATGTATAAAGAAATGTAAAAATACACAAGTGTAAACACGTGAATGTTGTAAGAAGTTATGTACTTATGATGCAATAAATGTATGTTAGAATTATACTATGTATATGCACCACTAAGCTTTTGGGAGCTTAGCTTGTGCATTTCTTGCATGCAGATTTGGAGCTATAGAGAAGATTGATACGTGAAGAGCCCGAAGTATTGTGACCTTTGGGTCTGTCTTTATGCATTTATTATTTTACATTCTTTATTTGTTACCCATGATAGGGTAGTTTTGGATATGTAATAAAGGATTTTTATGGTTTTAATTTCCTTAAAGTTTTGGATTGTGTTATACGGTTTAATTTGGGCATGTTTGGGCCCAGGATAGACTTTAAATCATGTTATGATTTCAGTTTCTTAGATTTGAGCATGATGTCAAATGAGTTTGTTATGTGGCATGATGAGATAGTCCAATACAATTAATATGTGAAAGTTTTAATTTAGACACAACTTTAAAAGTTTATTATGACATAGTTTGAGTAGCACACTCTTGTATGGTGGTGGTTAGTCTGCTATATGGGAGGATGTTACACTTAGTTTATTTTCTCTTTTCATAATGTATGTGTAAATGTGTCGTGCATATAGTAGAGATGTTATGAAAACTGTCGTGATCTGGTATAGTTAAGGTGCATGAGGTTGAACATTAACAACAAATATCCTATTAATAAATTCTAATGAAAAATTCACTTACAATTAATATCATGTAAAAAAAATTATCTGTAATGACCTTTCATATAAACTTCGGGTTCATTACATATATGGAAGGCCAACCTTATCCTTAATTTTCTCATTCTAGCTTTGTTTATACCCTTAAGGTTGTATATCAATCCAAGACTATCCAATTCTATAAACTTCAATTTGAAAACCCCACAATTCATCATCTTTTTGCTGTGGTACATTTGTCAGCCTCTCGATATCCTACATTCTTATGTGCTCAAAATTATGTTTACCATTACTTGTAGACCATATCAATATTGGGAATACTGAGCAAAGAGCCAATATTGAAGTGACCAGTTGTTCATCCGTGAAGCAAGTCCTCAATGAATCAAGCACCACTAGACGTTTGCTTTTGAACTTAGTTTTCACTGCTACCCAATGTTTACTTTTTATGTTGTTTATAAAATAGACTCCATTGATATCCTTTCACTGTTGTGAATATTTGAAATTGAATTCCCCGACAATGTATTTTGTGAGGTTTTCATCGCCAATGATATCTTCAATTGAATTTGGCATCCCATTGGAGTTGGAGTAGCTAATGGAAATTATTTGGATGAACATCTCATTTAAAATTAAAAAAAAAATCTTGCCTCATTGATTGTGGATATTCATATTGACGCATCCTTAGTACAAACAAGCAATCTTCCATGTGCTATAAAAAAGAATAATAACAAATCAATTTTATTACACATTCTAAAAAGATAATTACAAATATAAAATTAGAAAAATAGTTTTGACTTACCCTGGTGTCCATCCATTTATTGGGCATCGAAAGAGTAATCTATAAGTCATCGTCCTGTTTAGAAGCATGGGTCTGGATTGACAACCGAGCCTTGAATTTGGTTCTGATGAACTTATCAAAAAACTCCAGGCCTAATGCATTGGCATCTTTCCAAGTGCTACATACTTAATATTGATTTTTGAGTTTTTTCCTAGGTAGCATATGGCCTTGAGTCCAAGGTGAGCTCATTAATTTGCTGATATATCTCTTTCTCTGACCTCTATATACAATTTTATCAGCATCTATGAACTCTACATTATCATCGACAAGCTCAATTGTCTTAGCGGCAATCTCGGTCCTAGCAACATTATTATGCTCATCCTTCTAGGGCTCTTGAGGTTTACTGTACCTGTCCAAAACCTGCTTGACCTATAAAAAAAAACATATCATCTTATTTCTTCTTTTCTCCTGGTTAAACATCATTGTATAAGATGGAAAGATACTTTCCACAACTTCCAAGGGTAAGCTCTGCTCATCATCTTGTATCTTTTCCTTTTCCTTTTCCTTCTCCTTCTCCTTCTCCTTCTCATCATCATGGTTCTTCTCTTTCTCCTCATTATCTTCCTCCTTAAGCTCAACATCATTCTCTTCCATCTTCTCGAGTGCCTTCTCCTCTATATTCTTAACATATTTCTCTTCCACATATTCACCATCCTTCTCCTTATCTTCAACAGTTGCTACGGTGACCAATTTCCAAAATGTTTCTATATTCTCCTTCTCATCACTTATACACGTTATACAATAAAGCTACAAAAAATGAATGACAAAAATATTCATAAGCGAGTATAATAAAAATATTAAATATCCTAAGTTTAATCAATAATAAAGATCAATCAATAAAGATCCTAACTCAATTTTCAATACATAATCCCAACCATATCTCAATCCCTACGGTCGGTTTAAATATTCACTCTTCTCCTTTTAAAAAAATAAAAAATAAAAAAGTGTTACAAATATGGAATTATGTTTTCATCCAAAGTAGATGAATGGAATGGAATGGCTGCAGATGAAACTTAATAAAGATCCTAACTCAATTTTCAGTACATAATCCTGACCATATTTCCATCCTTACGGTCAGTCTGAATATCGACTTTTCTTCCTAAAGTTCATGATAGACAGTCTTAAAAAAAAGTGTTACATATATGAAATTACATTTTCATCTAAAGTAGATGAATGGAATGGCTGCAAATGAGACTTAATAAGTATCCTAACTTAATTTTCCCTATATAATCCCAACCATACCTTAATCCCTACGATTAGTTTGAATATCCACTATTCTCCCTAAGGTCATGATAGATAGTCTTAAAAAAAAAAATAAAACAGTGTTACATATATGGAATTACCTTTTCATCCAAAACAGATGAATGGAATGGTTACGAAGGAGATTTGGTCTATGACTTCAGACCTCAAAAAGTACTTTATGAAAAAGTTCCATTATCGATGCATTTTCACTTTTCAGTTCATTGTACATCAATGCATTTTCATTTTTAACTTCATTGAGCTTTTCAATCAAATGCATCGATTTTTTCCTTCAAGCCCTTATCATATATAACATGGGCATATGTCTTCTCTACCCATGGAGACTCCTCATTCTCTTTTTCTGAATGTGGAGGGATGTCTCCTTTTGAAGCAGCTGTATTATCAAATTCTGAGAGGTCATTAACTCCCTCTTTAGCAACTTATTCAATTATGGGCAAGGCTCTTTGCTATCCTTAGCACCGTCATCCTCCCAATTGATGGAATACCCCATCTCCAACTTACAGATATAATCGTCTAACACATTATTAGAGGCTATTTTTGGTGCCAATAATGTTTCGATCCATTTCGTGCTCGCCTCTTTTTCATTTGGCCATAGGATGCTTCCAACAATCTATAAATGTTCAGATATATATGAGCAATATGCTATTTAGCAAAAAAAAAAAAAACACAATTCATGATCATAATCTAATTTCAATATGAGCGATACACTTACATTGACATTCTTGAAATAAGATGATACGACATCATGTTTCAGGCCTTTTTGCCCAAATTTTATCCTTATATACATATGCAAGGAAGATGAATAGGTTGTTCTTCAAATTTAATCTTTCTCTATGCATAATCTTGGCCATTGCTGGTATGTATTCACATACTAAAATTTGTAGAATTATAAAACCTAAGGGTTAATTTAAACTAATTGGCTATACTATATGTTAATTAAAATAAGTGTAAGTTTGCTCACCAGCAAAGGAAGAATAAAACCCACGTAAGTGCAAGTTTTAGACTTCTTAGTATTTTCTTTCAAATTTTGCAACTTACTAGGCATATCCTTTCGAAGTTGTTTCAATGAATACCGAAAAGACTATGTGTCATAGGGAAAGATATCAAAAGTTGTAGGTTCCTAAACAATTCCGAAAATCCATTTCAAGATAGGGTCTTTTCTTATGTCTTCCGCGCAAAACCATCTCAATACACAATATTTGTGCTAACTTTATTATGTTCCCTCTAGTACTTTGTTGCTCTTCTTCTTTTGAGCCATTTGTTTTATCGTGCCTCTATTTTGTCCTTGACTCATTGGAAGAATCTTTCTTCTTCTTTTTGTGCCTTTTTATATAGCTATGGCTTCTCCTTCTTGCACAACGACTTAAAATTTTTTTTTTTCATTAAATCAATGTTAATGCACTTCTCCTTAGGGACGTGTTTATTTATGACAGTTATAGCCTTAACATTGTTGTAGTGGGGGTCCTCATCCTAATTCTCACTCAAGTCTGAGTACCGTAACCTAGTTATGATAGCAAACTCCCCTTCCCTATCAACACTTGCCTCTCTAACAAGCAGTTGCCATATTATGGTAGATGAGTGAGTGTATTCAGATACTTCTATGTATGCTCTAAATGCACCTTTCTTAAATTCTGCAAAGGATTGATGATCTTTTCTGATCAGACTTTGAAATTCATCCAATTGAGACTTCATTGTAATCTTAAGGCCAATGATATCTTTTTCTTACACCATTGGTTCTAAGTTTGGAACCTTATAAACCTGACAGAAATTTAAACAAAATCATTAGTCACTATAATAAAAGAATATCAATCCAAAGTTCTAAAATCCCTACTACATTCCTACCATTAACGTCAATATTAACATTAAGGTCGGGAGTATATGCATAAAATCTACTCTCGACCATAAATCCAAAAGATATCGACTATAGAGACAAACATCGAGCCCTAATAATTAACCCTGAACTTCTAATTATACTGCCGAAATATGCATAAAATTTATATTAGAATTATATAATATAGGCATTACCCTTGATCATCCCTTTGAAATTGTCCAAATTTCTTAGATCGCCCCTTATATCAGTTTTTGACTCAGATTACCTATTGAAATATGTTTTTGATCTAAGTAGCCACCTCAATTTTATAAAAAAATAACATAAACTGCCTATATGTTGACATGACAGATAATGTGCATTGGTGATAGTTAGGGTGCGTGAGGGTAGAATTTTTCACTAAAAAATTTAAAATATTGAAATGAAATGAACAAAAAAATTAAATATTAAAATTTATTATTATAATGGTAAAAAATTAAAATCCATTCTCTTTATTAATATCCAAACATCCCTACTCCCCCAAGTTGAAAAACCCTAACATTGCAAGTGAAGTGAATCACCAAGCATCATCCATGGATGAACCGAATTTTGGAACCTAATAAGTTAGCATCTTCGACTGCGAAGACTTTACTATATCTTGAGCTAAACTTGCTTTGTCTGTTTTGTAAACTTCTAGCTTTAATGTCACTCCCCCCGTCACTCATCCAGCCTAGCTAATACAAATACCTCATATATTGTCGAGTGTGTGTATAATATATTCTCCACCTCCAGGCATGGATTATAGGGGTCTCAAAGTTCCACTCAGGCATGCACACACTCTGGAGAGGACATAAGTTTCTGAAAGGCCATAAGCATTATTTTGCTTCTTGGTTGAGGAAATTGGGAACAAAAAGTAGAATTTTTTTTCTATATTTCTTTCTTTCTTTTTTATTCGGTAAATGATGAAAAGGGAAAAAAATTAAATGGAGGAGAAAAGAAAAGAAAAAGTCCAATTGTTTTAATTATATTGGCTAAATTGATACATAATTGCGCTTGTCTTTCACATTCACTTCATCGGAAATTTCCATTTAATGTGGCAATTTATGTCATTTTTTATGAAGTTGAGGTGACTATTTAGACTAAAAATACATTTTAAGGGGCTATCTAAGCCAAAAACCGGTTTAGAAGCGATATGTGAAATTTGGACAATTTCAAGGGGCTAGTTAAGGGTTCTACTTATAATATAATATAATTTTTCACTTCTATTTCAACTATTATGCATCAAACCCTAAAACATTAAACTTTACCGTATTAAGCTCTACTGTCAGGAAGTTTCATGACATACCTTAACTAGTTTTGTAGTGCCATTTAATGAAGAAATAGCCGAAAATACTTCATAGGAGGGAGTCAGAGTGCAAGAATGTGCAGATACTTCATTAGAAGGAGCATGATTGCAAGAATGTGAAGAGTTTGAGAACTCATCAGATGGAAGGACTAAATGCCTGCTGACTGTCATTATTGTAATTTGATTCTTTTTTGTTATCAGAAGTAAGTAAAAACAACGTTAGCTCGTTTTATGAGAATTTCTTCTCTTCTTGCGATGAAAGTTTGAATATTAATCAAATGAAATGAAGTTCAATATAGTAAATGAGTTTTTCCATTGAAGATATGCGAATGACACGACGTATGACTTCATTTTCTAAATTGAGAGAGAACATCTTACAATCAAAACCACGTCTTTCAATGTTTTATGTTTCTTATATTACAATTGGGAGGTGAATTTCACAAACGGTATTTCAATTATGTAAATTGTAACAATTCAGTACCTAAAAGATTATTTATAACATAAA
>CATIWF010011666.1:0-13269 GCA_949630135.1 Balakata baccata | reverse complement strand
CTCTTTAATCATAAACCCAACTTTAACTATCAAACTATCTCTTTTAACTTAAAATCCATGTCAAGTTTCTTCTTTAACTAATCTAGAACCTAAAAGAAAGAGTTTTAACTCTTCAAAACCATAGCTTGACTAAAGAACTAACTCATATGAAACGGGTCTCCACCAAGCACAAAAATGGTAGAAAACAATATGATTTTTAGCTTCACTTACTTCTTTCTTTACCAAAGACAATGTAGATTTGAGTGTTTAGCTTCTTCCTTTCTTCTTTCTCCAAGAAAATGACTTCTTTAGCTCCAACAACTTCCTTTTTCCTCTTTTCTAAAGGGTTTTAGGCTATATAAGTGATTTTTCCTTTAGTTTTTGGTGATTTTGGCTTCCTTTGAGTGAAAAAAGGTAGGAAAATGGAGGGGTAAAGAGGGAGCACGAATTTGGGTGGAAAAGTTAGGGTTGGGGCTGATGTTAATGAGGAAGAAGAAGGGTTTTTATACTTTGGTAAAGATGTCACTTTGGTCCCTCCTTATTTTTGCCAAATATCCACTTAAAACCTTGGCATTTACTTCTTTCTTATAACTTTTCTCAACTTTATATTTTTTTAATTAAATCACCCACAACAAAAATAAAATCTTTTATTAATCTTTTAACCCCAATTTTAGACTCTAATAATATTAATTGAGACAATTAAATATATTAATTATTCTGACCTAAATTACAGGCATTACATGACGAGTAGAATATGATCAATCATTTTTCTTTCATATGAAGACCAAAATAGACCAACACAAAGTTTATGTGATGATTAGTTATAGAATATGATCTTCATTCATACTCTTTTGACCAAGGTCTACATTGAAACGAGCAATCATTTTCCTCATTAGCTATATAGACGAGTAGCCCCTAGTAGGAGCTTTAGACCTATAATACCTTTATGTTTCTTTTCATCCTCAGAAGCATTTCATGTAGTAAGCAGACCACCCTAACCATCATACTTCCCTACAAAAAAGAAGCGATCTGTCTGTACTCCTCAGGAATTGGGAGGTTGTACAAATAAAGCTTTTTTAGACTGAGCAAAAAACTAGTAATGCTTATCCTTATAGCTTAGAGTCATTAAACTCTAAAAAACATTGAAGAAGGGCTTAAGGTCTAGATCTTTACAAGTTTCCATGAAGCCACCGATCAATAACCAACTATTGGGAGTTAGCTGACTCATAGCAATATGATAAAAGTCTTAGAGGTCCTCTGTAAAATGAGGAAGAGGAAAATGAAAGGCAGACTCTAAGCATTCCTTATAAACTACAGTGCTACCATTAGAATTAGTTCGACAAGCTCCTAGATCACCAACCCCATAGATGGAGTAGTCCTAAGGGATACCAAAATGACTAGCTAGGGTGGAATGCCTGGAGTCACTTATCTTAGACTTCTCTCCATTGGCACCCCAAACATCCCCCATTTGTTTCTAAGGAGGGAGACTATGCCTTGACATGAAAGCAACGATAGGAGGAGATGAAGTACAAGTAATAGCAGAAGACGATCTCCAAGGAACGCTAGCGGTAGTAGGAGATGACCCATTAAGATGCCTTAGAAAAGCACTTTGTAATATGGAATCTTTTCTTTTATGCACACGTTTTGGAACAATGACTATGCTTAAATAGTGGAACATTATCTTCCAGATCGGAGGGAAAAGGCACCACCAAAAGGACTTTCCCCTTCTTGATAATACTAACGTCCTCAAAACTTTCTTCTTCATCATCATCTAGGATGATGACAGCTTTGGCGATCGCGTCCTTTCCCACTACAAGGAGGAAGAGGATGGTGCCTTCAAAGAAGAAAAAGGAGATGTGCCAGAATCCTCATATCTGTTGTAGCTATGAACATCCCTATTGCTACTGGATGAGTTCTCAACTATATACAAAAAATGAAGCAAATAAACAAAAACAAACAAGGTAAAGAGCAGGAAAAAAGAAAAAAAAGTATGAAGAAGCACTTACTAGAGGAGCACACTACAGCTTAAGCCTTGGTGAGTAGATATCCGCCAACAAAGAATGGATACATGAAAAGACCATCGCTATAGCCAATGAGGACGATATACTAGAGACTGATATAAACTACCATATGCAGAATATGCTAAGAAAACCTAAACTCTCAACCTTTTTACATTTCTCTCTTCAATTTTCTCCTATTTCTCCCCATACTAATGTAAGCTTCAGCGTGTGGCGGACAGATCTGATGCACCTCCTTCACTCTTTCTTACCTTAAAAGAACCTAAAGTTGCAGACAAGGTTATCAACCACCAATTCATCTCCCATCTTAGTGTGTCATCATTCTAACAATTTGGTATTATTTGCCCAATTCATCTACATAAGCTGCATCAGCTAGTCACCATTTATTAATGAAAATTATCGAGTTTCTTCAATATTCTTTGTTCATCAAAGTTCATACCTTTGTTATATTTCTTTTTCTTTTAAAATATTAATTTTAATAATTACTAGTAAATTATTAACTAAAAAAATAAAAATAGTTTAAAGATTTGATATATAAAAATAATATTATCATTTTATTCAAATCTATTAAATTTTGATCTAAATACAATTATTTTAGAAACTTTACATACACAGTATAAAAGACTAATTCAAGTTATTAATAGTAATTATTCACCTTCAACTATTATGTAATGATATGTAAATAGTCATTCCACACGGTCTAAAATGATTAATTCAAGTTATTACTATTAGCTCGTGTATAAATTTATAAACTTCACCCTTTTTTTTTTCCATTTTTGTCGATGTGATTACTAATAATTGCTGCATAAATTTAATAATTTCACTTTCCTTCTCTTTTCTTTCCGATGTGGAATTTAAAACAGTGATGTCAAGCTTATACCTCTTTAGGTTTAAATTCTCATATTCGGTTCAAAATCTCACCCATGTTTCGCCAATGTAGAATTTGCTTAAAGATATTATAATTTATTCCTCTATATTATTATTATTATTATTATTATTATTATTATTATTATTATTATTATTATTATTATTATAACCAACAAATAATGGACATGTGGAAAGACCATCACTATAGCCAAGGAGGAGGACATACTAGTGACCGATATAAACTACCACATGCAGAATATGCTAAGAAAACCTAAACTCTCAACCTTTTTACATTTCTCTCTTCAATTTTCTCCTATCTCCTCCCATACTAACGTAAGCTTCAGAGTGTGGCAGACAGATCTGATGCACCTCATTCACTCTTTCTTACCTTACAAGAACCTAAAGTTGCAGACAAGGTTATCAACCACTAATTCATCTCCCATTCTTAGTGTGTCATCATTCTAACAATTTGGTATTTGCTCAATTCATCTACATAAGCTGTATCAGCTAGTCACCATTTATTAATGAAAATTATTGAGTTTCTTCAATATTCTTTGTTCATCAAAGTTCATACCTTTATTATATTTATTTTTGTTTTAAAATATTAATATTATTAACTAAAAAAATAAAAATAGTTTAAAGATTTGATATATAAAAATAATATTATCATTTTATTCAAATCTACTAAATTTTGATCTAAATACAATTACTTTATAAACTTTACATACACAGTATAAAAGACTAATTCAAGTTATTAATAGTAATTATTCAGGTTCAACTATTATGTAATGATATATAAATAGTCAGTCCATACGGTTTAAAATGATTAATTCAAATTATTACTAGTAGCTCGTGTATAAATTTATAAACTTCACTTTTTTTTCCATTTTTATCGATGTGATTACTAATAATCGCTGCATGGATTTAATAATTTCACTTTCTTTCTCATTTTTTTCTGACGTGGAATTGAAAATTGCGATGTCAAGCTTATACCTCTTTAGATTTAAATTCTCATATTCGGCTCAAAATCTCACCCCATGCTTAGCCAATTTATAATTTGCTTAAGGATATTATTATTATTATTATTATTATTATTATTATTAAAGCATTAAAACAGTAGTGAGGTTAATGCTTTCCTGAAGGAGTAATGAAGTTGACGGGTGTAATAAATGATTGTGTTAATGAAATAGGTCCTCTACGATATATCTCGGAGGGCCATTAACCATTAAGTCTTTTGATCAACAACAATTCAATTGCGGATAAAAACAAAATGAAATAAAATTGCATGGTAACATAATATCAAAATTGAGTTTGACTGGTAGATTTAATCAATCATTACCATATATATAAATGATAATTTAGATATTTCCGCACCAATTATATTAATTCGCTCCTCTATATCAGCTCCAAACATTTAAATTATTTTTTAAGTACAGAGAATTATTATTATTATTATTAATTTATATGAAGCTTAATTATAAATTAAGATAATAAAAAAACTTCTCCCTAAACTAAGCACCAAGAGTTAGAGCAAAATAAATCATTGCCATAAGCCAAAACCATGTACAGATAAAATCCTCAATCTACCACGATTTTTATTTGTCAAAGTTTGAATACAAGCCGGGGACATAATGAGGGAATACATATCTTAATGATGATAGGCGTTATTAGATTTGAACCAAAGCCAAACTCGAAAGAAAATAATAATAATAATAATAATAATAATAATAATAATAATAATAATATTATTATTATTATTATTATTATTATTATTATTATTATTTATTTTTGGAAATATATTATTAAATTCTTCAAGTTTGGTTCTAATAAATTGAAATACTTTTAAATGAAATATTTTGTTCATCAACTATAATATTTTGTTAGTCAACTATTTAAAAAATACCAAAAATATTTTATTATTTATTTTTTGATAAATTGGAAATTTTGTAAATATAAAAAATACCAAAAGTACAATTTTAAAAAATAATGACAAATATGATATTTTGTTATTAAGTTTATTACATTAAAATTTTTTGATATTTTTTTTGATATTTTTTTAAGACAAAAAAAAATGACAGATTTAACATTTTATTTATATATAATTGAAATAATTAACGGAAATATTATACAATATATTAAACCACTTAATAATATATTTTCAAAAAAAAGAGCGATCAATTAATATATTCAACTAAACCTTATTATTATTATTATTATTATTATTATTATTAAAAATGTGTGGGTAGAGATGCTAATAATGTTGTCAACAGATCGTCTTCCTTTAAACGAATATTAATATTAGAGTGGATTCGATTCTCTCACATTCAATTTATATCCTTATTTCTGAATCCAATCTAAGCTTCCAAAGTCAACATGAAAAGAAATATCATCATATATACCCTGCTCTTTACAGCATAAAACATAATTTTAATCGTTTGTGATTATCGGAGTCACCTTCCTCCATGGCTACTATAGTTACCACTTTTGGGGTACTAGGTAATCACTCTTTAACTTCAAATTTCTATATCTTATTTACTAAATATTTTGAAGAAAACTATTAAAACTTAATTCCCAATTTTCTCATCAGGCAACATCACCACAGGACTGGTCTACCTTTCCCCTATGTAAGTTTAATTTTAATTTACTAGCTATTTAATTTACTATTATGAAGAAGCTGATAAAAGAAAATTTGAAGTGGGTTTTCAGTAAGACTTTCTGGAGAATAGTGAAGAATAGGTCAACTGAAGAATTTGAAAGCATGCCTTATATTTGCAAGTTCATAAATGCATATTTTTGGGTCTACTATGGAATTCTCAAGCCTCACAGCACACTTGTGGCCACTGTTAATGGGTTTGGTGCTTTCTGTGAAATTATCTTCATCCTCATCTTTCTAATTTTTGCACCTCCAAGAACTAGGGTGAGTTTATGTATTTTCCTTTTTCTTCATATAATTTAATTAAGTTGCATATTAATTATTGAATTAACAGTTTTATTATTGTTTGCATCAGGCTATCACTGCCATATTGTTTGGAATTCTAGATGTGTCATTTCCAGCAGCAGTAACACTAGTAGCTCAGTTGTTCTTCAGAAGAAAAGCACAGATAGATATTGCTGGGTTTTTCTGTGTTTGTTTCAGTATGGCTGCATATGGTTCACCTCTTTCGGCTATGGTAACTTACTAAATCTTCCACAGCTTTTTTTCCACTAAAATAATGGAACTAATTAACGGTACAGATTTAGATTTCTATTAAATTTTGACTACAATAATTTAAAATCTGTCTTTAATTTATATTTTTGCACTCAGTGATAATATAGTTAAATTGGAGAAAAAAAACTAATATTTCTTTTGTGTATAAGGGGTCTGATTGGAGATTCAAACTGAAAATTTTACAATTCTAGTCACCAAATCAATATCATTAAACAAAAATTTATTAATTTGACAAAAATATAAATTATTGATTTTTTTGGCTTTTTTATTAGAAGATTCAATGGGTTGTATGTTATATAATAGAGATGGTCATTTTCTTGCGCTCACTAAAAGTGATAACTCCTATTAATATTGAAGATGATGACGAAAATTCGAACTTGACACCTCTACTTAACTACCACTTGTTTGGTGATTATTTTGACTTTTATTAATCCTATGAATTTTAGGGACAAGATATCAAGAAAATGAAAAAAAAAAAAAGAAAAAAAAAAGTGAAATATTAGCTTTATTATTTCTAAAAAGTCTACCAACAATTAATGGTTAAATCATAATGAACTAAAGTCAGTCAATAATGATTAGTAAATTAATACTCAATTACTGGAAATGTGTACAGAAAACAGTGATAACAACAAAGAGTGTAGAGTACATGCCATTCCTTCTCTCATTTTTTCTATTCATAAATGGTGGAGTTTGGACTCTCTATGCTATCCTTACAGCAGACTGGTTCATTGGAGTAAGTTGTAATGGTCAATATATAATTGCTTTAATGGCTATTTTCCAAGTTATAATTCATTGACAACTGGAAATTTTCTAGCTACCAAATGGGACAGGATTTGGTCTTGGTACAGCACAGATGATTCTATATGCAATTTATTACAAGAGACCTAAGCCATCAAACAAAGTAGAATCTGATAATTTGGAGGATGATTGGCAACATGAATCTCTTATTCCACAATCTGATCGAGTCAACACAAAAGAGTGAAAAGCACTGGAGCAATTGAACATAAAAAGGAGAAAAAGATGATTTCCTTCGATATACTTTATTGGGAAAAAAGCAATTTATATTTTATCATTTAAATAATTCTGTTATTATTATTATTTTATTATTATATGTCTCTCTCTCCTTTTCTTTAAAAATTAAAACAATGCTATTACGTGATTTTTTATTTAGGTTCTAAATCTTACAGACTTAGCTTGTTTTTTAAGGGTGCACCTGTTATCAGTGTTGTGTATGCTCTATTGTATTCACTGTTTTTTATATATTAATTATTATACCACAATGGATACATGTATATTTCACATTCATAATAAATAAATATTCAAGTTGTTGATTATATTATAAATGCAGTAATTAATAATACTATGAAATATACAGCTTTTTGATTATTTACAGAGAATTTATTATCAAGTTATTGATAATAATGAGATAAATATTTCAGGTAAAAGATAATTTTAAAAATGTTCATAACCGGTATAGGACAATGAATTTAGCATTCATTGAACCTCTAGGTTATCACATGATTTATTTTAAGGAGAAATTTCATTCTTCATGATATAATGATATCTAAATAAATCAGTGAATTCTTAAAGAGTTAAGGATATCGAACAGTGACACCTGATAATAAATGCACAGATAGTGCTAGATGTCAACAGTTATTATCTTGATCATAATATTTGAGTTTTATATGACTCGAAACTATTTGACTAGAGGTGTCAAGACTATCCTTTCATGGGTAGCTGTAGATGTGCTCTTGTCTTGTATTGGGCTATTCGCGCTTGGTAATCCGACTCGTAGTCACCACAATTAGTTATTTAGTGAGACATGCGATTACTAATAGTAGGACTCGTTACTCTGTAGCACCAGGTTAAGATCCTAATGGAGTTGATATTTTGGTTCTGATAAAATAAATTTCTGACTAGGAGAAATATGACTTATTCAATGTAAGATTGAATTATTAATTAGATTAATAATGATAAATCTTATTTTAATCAGAACGCAATTTATCACTCATTAGAATATTGACGAATAGGGTTTGACATGCTGTGACCCTAATCAATATCGGGATCATAACGAGAGAACTTAATATTATGATTTAGAAGTCAAAAGAATATTAGAGATTTTATCGATAATTAAAAGAAGAATTTCGGAGGGATATTTAATATATCTGGGTATACGAGGAATTCGAAAATTGTGTCTGATATAATATTAAAGAGTTAATATTATATTTTCGTTCCGATAAAATTATTGACCTTATAAGTCACACCCAAAATACATTATTAGTTTAGTCCATTATATTTTTGAGTTAAAGTTAATGATGATTAATTTTAACTATTTCTCCTATTTATAATTTTAATTAAAGTGTTAATTAAAATTATAATAATTTAATTAAGTTGTTAATTAAATTAATTATAGTGGTATATTAAAGTAATTGCCACATATAATAGAAGAGAAGATTGATTATATTATTAATAGTGGTAGTTAGAAATTGAGCTATGCAATTGTTGCACCATCATTGTATCATAAATCAAAATTAAAAAAACCAAAAAATTTTCTCCGTCTGCCCAACAAACCGCATTAATGAGGTTGAAAAATTTTCGGATGGCCCTTTGGCCATTTTTTCTGTCTTCCTTTTCTTTAATCCTTTATATAATCTTCTCTTAATCCTCTCAATTCCAACTTCTTGTTTTTTGTTCGTTTTTCTTTCAATTTTTTTACTTAGAAAATTTTTGAAAGAAAATATTGAAAAAAACTTCCTAAAAAGTTAGTAGCTTTTAAATTTGCAGGAAGGAGATATTAGTGATTATACATCTGAGACTAATAAAGGAGTTTCATCAATACAACTAAAGCTTTTGGTCTTTTTGCTTGATTTGTACCTTGGTGAACTCGGTAATAAATGATTTGTCCTAATCATTTTATTTTCCATTTTGTTATTTCAATCATGGGATGATCTTAACAAAATTGATTTTATCCATAAATGTTACAAAATATGTTTTATTAAAAGTTATGGATAAATGCTCAAGGTTAACATGAAAAGTGCGTTTTCATGTCATGCAATATTTGATTGCATGTTTCGGTAAAATTAAAAATTTTTGAAATCTATAATTTTAAACGAAACGTAGAGCTCCCCTCAATCCAAATAATTTTTCCGCTGCTAACAAATGGTATCAGAGCCATCCCATAATTTTTTGAGCAAAATTACTATTTTATGCTAGTAGGCTCGGTTGGGTTATGGATAATTTTCTTGTTCTTTTAGATTTGATCTATATATGATGTTACATAATATATCCCCTATTTTGTTTTGGGTTTTTCAAAGGTGTTATGGGTTTTATTATTTTTATAAATTGGTTTGTAATAGTAATAGATCCATAATTAATTTTTATTATTATATTAAAGTCCTTGGTATGCCAAGAGAATATAATGTAAAAATTTTCCTTTGGAACATGGGTGCCTGAAATGAGGAGGAGGAGCAACAAAAAAGATTTGCCAAGATGGAGATTAATTCGTATTTTCCATTTTGGGGTGAGAAATTTTTCTAGCAATTGCAATAGGATTGTAAATTGCATGATTAATTTCTTTTATTACATGTGATGTGATTATATGTGGTAAATGATTGAATATGTAAGCTTTAAATATTAATTTTGGATAAAAATAATAATAAATATATATAATAATTTAAATGAAATTTTTATTATATATATATATTTATTTATTTATATGATTTAATTTAAATGAGATTTAAATTATATATATAAATTTTTATACGGTTGATTTTTTTCAAGTTGTTGAAAAAAGTTCAACTTTATGTATAAAATTTATTTTTGGATTTTATGAGTATAATAGTATACTCACAAAATATATATAGATATATTGACTCCAAAATTAATTAAATTTAAACATTATATAATATGATTATATAATGAGCTCACATTTATTTATGAAACATAAAGTGCATGCTAAAGAGGGGTAGTATGTATTTTATTCAATCAAATATCATATATATATTTATAGATCCATAACCATCCTAGTATAAATGTAATCACTTTTTATGATCATATGAGATATGACATGAAAAAGACCAATGTGCAAATATTAACCTTAAAATTGAATTATGTGATAATTCAAAGATAAATTTACTGTTTTATGAATGCTGGTAAATTTTTAATCTGGTTAATGTGCAAAGTGAGACATTTAAAATTAAGATAAAAGACCAAGTAATCTTCCAAAAGATAATAAATCCAATAAAGATGTAAGATGTCTACATTGAGGCTCTCCATAGGAGCATTAATATGTAAGTTGTTGTATATTAATGATAAAGTCAAATAATGTATTTGACTTGTAAAATGGATAGGCATCTAGTGTTGCAAGAATGTCATTTTGTGAAGCTGAGTGGCACTAGATTGGATCCATTTGTTTTACTGATATCGTGGGTAGGATTCATGTAATATATTAGCCAAAAAATGCCATTTTGTAAAGCTGAGGGTTAATGTATTAGGAGGCAGTTAAAAAGGAAATAAATTGGGTTTACAATTATTGTGTTTGACAAAGAGTTGTCATCTCATTAATATGTTAATATTCCAAGAATGCCACTATGAGAAGCTGAGGAATATTAGTTAGAGTATTATTGAGACTCAATTTACTCACTAGAAATTCACCCCAACGAAACTTCCGTTTCCTACGAGGGAAGTATAGGATGCGCCAAATTTGTGGGAGAACCATTATGATTATGTGTCCAAATAATTTTGGTTAAATTGGTTTGACCATTAATATATAATTAAACTAATACATTTTATTCTTTCTGCAGTAATTTTCTCCAATAACATGGCTACACCATCACCACTTCAATCGCTTTTGGACCGTAATAGGCTCACCAGACCTAATTATGTGGACTGGTTAAGGAACCATGAGCTGGTGCTTATCCAGTAGCGCTTGTGGGATGTTACTAGTAAGCCAAAACCTGCAGTGCCTGCCACTAATGCAAGTGAGGCTGAAAGACAACATTACACAGATTGGGTTGATATAAACACCCAAGCAAAGTGCTATATACTTGCTTCTATGGAAAATAAGCTACAAGAGCAATATGAAATGATAGAAGCTTGTGATGACATTTTGGAATTAGTAAAGGAAAGTTATGGCGAGGCTAGTAGGACTACCCACTTTAACTATTTCAAATGAAAATGAAGAAAGGCCAAGATATTGGTGAACATGTTGGTGAGATGATAAGGCTTATTTATTGCCTTGAATATCTCAATTTCTTCATGGATGTGGAGCTTAAGACAGACCGTATCTTAGCATCACTTCTACGTTCCTATGGAAATTTCATTTCTAACTTTCATTCAAACAAAGTGGAATGCACTTTGCAAGAGCTGCAACAGAATTTGGTTTATCACCAAAATACTGTGATAAATCCCCAAAAGAAAGAGCCAAAAGTATTAGTGGCAGCTTCTTTTTCTTATTTAAAGAAAAGGAATAAAAAGACCACTATAGGAAAGAGTTCCACTCCCTCTTCTCTGTATCCTAAAAAGGGTAAGGGGAAGGTAAAAGGCCAGCTTAAGTCAAAGGTTGACAAAGGAACCTGTTTCCATTGTCAAAAAGATAGTCATTGGAAGAGAAATTGCTCAATTTATCTAAAAAGTTTAGAGAAGACCAAAGGCAAAACGATTGTTGGTCCTTCAGGTATTTCTCATCTTTTGAATTTAAATGTTGATTTAAATTATGATCATTCTTTTAACTCATCATATGCTTGGGTCTTAGACGTTGGAGCAACTGCTCATATTTGTTCCTTTGTGCAGGATCTAAGGCATAAGAAGTTGTTATATGATGGGAAAATAAAACTTACTCTTAGAGATGGAGCAAGAGTTGCTGCTGAGCAAGTGGGAGATATTTCTATTTTATTAGACCATCATGTAATCTTATTATCAGATGTTTTATATATTCCTAATGCCTATAAGAATATTATTTCTATATCCGCTTTGATAAACAATAATTATGAATTTTTTGTTTTGCAAAGATGTGTGTTACATTTATTATAATAATAATCTTATTGGCATTGGAACTAAACATCATGGCTTATATTATTTATATTGTGATAAGCCTAATAAGACAAATAATAAAGAGTTATTATTGAGCAACGTACATGAAAATTCTAATCAAACTAAGTATAATGATTCAAGTATGACACGGGTTTGGCACTTAAGACTTGGTCATATTTCTAATGCAAGGATCCACAAGTTGGCAGACATGGGAATTCTAAAAGGTTTAGATTCTCAGTCTAATGATTCTATTTATGAATCATGTCTGCAAGGAAAAATGACTAGAGTTTCATTTGCTGGTCAAATGATACGTGCTGAAAACCTTCTTGAATTAATTCATACTGATGTTTATGGACCATTTAAGGAAATGGCTCGAGGAGGTTATCAATTCTTCGTTACCTTTATAGATGATAAGTATAGATGTGAGTATTTGTATTTATTGAAATACAAATATGAAGTCTTTGAAAAGTTCAAAGAGTATAAGGCCGAAGTTGAAAATAAATTAGTAAAGAATATTATAGCATTTCGATTGGATCGAGGTGATGAATATTCAAGTACTGAATTTAATGATTACCTCAAAGAAAATGGAATTGTCATATAGGCACACCTCAATTAAATGGTGTGAGTAAAAGGAGAAATCACGCTTTGTTGGACATGGTACGTAGTATGATGAGTTATACTGACTTACCTATCTCTTTTTGGGGATATGCTTTGGAAACAGCATTATACATTCTTAATAGAGTTACTTCTGAATCTGTGAATACTACTCCATATGAGGTATGGACTGGTAATGTAACATCCTCGACTTTTCCACATGCATTATGACATGCATTACATTTGGATATATTCATTTTATAAATGTCATTCATATGAAACACATGCATACGTAGGAATTTTAGCTGAACGTATTCACGAGATAAACTTGACACGGGTCGGTTTATTGCAATAGGACCAAGTCGTACGTGTCTAGCTATAATTTAAATAAGGACACAAGATATTGAAAATGAAATTTAATAAATGATTACTTTTGAAATATAAGAAATTTTAGCATAGTTATATTAAAGTAGAGAAGAGTAATTAGCTCGATTTGGAGGTGCATACCATATAGAGGACATGGATCACAGGTCACCGGCCGAGCCTCACCAATCTCTCTCCTTGCATTGCACA